>JARHVA010004239.1:1520000-1641886 GCA_037957365.1 Torreya grandis | reverse complement strand
CTTAATACCTTGCAAGGTTAATTCTCATGCATATCTCATAGCATGTTTTGCCAATATCAAATAGAAAAATTTCAAAGAACTCAAAATAAAACTCAATTCAAACTAACCTTCCAAAATGATATAATAGTTAAATTTCATGCTCAACATGTATGAAACTATGCATTTAAGAATAAAATCCATACATAATGATGTCAACTATTTTTTAAATTAATGAAAATGCAAAAAGTGTGCCATATGATGCATAATTTAGGGTTAAGAACATTAAACATAGAGGGGAAAAAAGTGCAATAGTAAAGAATCTATTTAATGCATTTAAGGAAATAGGAAATAAAAGTTGAAATAAAGATAGTAATGTGGCAAGATTAGTAATAATGGAATCTATAATGAGTAAGTGAACATCTAAATCTTGGATTGTTAGTAAAATAAATAAATCCTTGAATTTAAAAAGAAAATTTCTAATAAATGTCATAAAAATAATAACAAAGCTTGATGACTCTTCACTCATGGATTTTTGGGCATTTAGTGGTAGAATCCCATGAAAATATAAGGTATTGGTTGAAGGAAAAATAACAATTGATTGTAAATTTTTTGCATGAAAACACAAGGGTATTATCTAATGTAAAAGATATTAAAAGAAGAAAATTCTTAAAACATCATGAGCCACATGCAAAACATTTTTTAGACATAATGAAAATATAATTTTATAAAAAATTATTGAAAAATTTAATGTCTAATTAATAATTAGTTAAAGGTCATTTGAGATGTGCAAACCTTTCTATGTTAAAATCAACCAAGAAAACACCACATGTTGTTGTAGGGTGCATATTGAATTGGTTGTGAATTTTGATATTTTCATCATATACATTGTACTTTACACATTAATGATATTTTATAAGAATGTATGGTGTCTTCTCCACCTAAAACATCAAGAGAATTAATCTAAGGTCTTTTTTGTCAAAGACCTAAGGGACATTTTTTTTCCAAATAATGTTTATATGAACAATGTAATAGTTTGGTGGTTTGTCAAATTTTACAGTTTTTTACATGAATATATTTCACATGAATTTGGAAAGCAACTAGTTGATTATAAGAAGTACAAATTTTTTAAGTATGTGTTAAAAGATGAAAAAGATTCATCAAGATATGAATTGGTTATGACCAAAGTTTACGTATGTGATTTCATGTTTGAATTCAAAAATAATATTATCTACCAATATTCAACACACACACAAAAAATGGTTAAAAGATCAATTCAAAGATTACAAGGACAACTTCCTAGTTGGCACCATTATTTCAATTATGGATTTTTCTAAGAACTACACACTACAACAAAAAAATGAGTTTCAATCCCAATATTATAATTCAATTCAAGTTAGAATTTTTGTTCATATTACATTTAGACATGCACCTGATAGAATAAATGACAAAATAAATATTTTGAGAGAGTACCATTTTTATATGAGTGATGATAGATTGAATTCTCTAGAGTTTGTCTAGGGTTGTTTTGAGATATTTTATATGAATATGAATTCAAGAGAAATCATGTTTGATACATACTACATTTGGTTAGATAATTATGAATGGTAGTTTAATAATTCTTAAATGTTTTACTGGTTAATTATAATGCATAATAATAATGTCATTCAACATTTTTGGAGCTTCTTTTAGGCTGGGCATGAAAAGGGGAACATGATGGTACTAGTGCATGTGTAAAAAGAACCCTTAAAAGAGAGTAGGTAAAGCACAAGGATGGCGTTAATTTGATTGATGCAGCAAGTATTATGACTTGGTGTAGTGAAAATATTTCTCATGTATGAAGATTATTTTGGTTAATAGAGGAAAAACATAAGGCAATGTATGAAGATTGCATTATAGTACCTAGATTAAGTGTTTTCCACTCCATTCAAAGCTCAAAATTCAAGTTCATAGACTATTTATACTAAGGATATGGCATGTTTTTGCTCCTCATGTATGGAATTTAATTGGAATCAATGTGAGTCAAAATAATGGGTTTAAGAATGGTATTATAGATCCATATCACCTATAGAGAGCATCCACTCACTCCAACACTTGACAAATCATGAAATGGCATCATCAGTTGAATTTGACCATATCTCAGATCTTGTGAAATTAGGTATAATTTATTTTTTAATTAAATATAAAACCTTATATATTAGTGATATTTTTATTTTTTTTCTATATGTACTTGCAATTTGATTATACTTTAAATGTAGGGATTTTTTTTGCAAGAATTACACCTGAGAACAATGAGGGAATAAACTACTACTTATGTCATTATGTAGAGGTAAACAAAATTAACCATAAATGTTATGGATGGAGAAAAGCTAATTTATCCCATTGTATCTATAGTGGTTATTTTAATCTTGATTCATAGGTAATATCATCAAAAAATAAAGCTATTGTTATTTGAGGACTTTGAAACACACAAGACGGTGCTTCATTATTCAAACCTTCTTATTGTTACAAATATTCAAATGATAAAATATCATGGAAAAGCCTCACAATAGAACTTTTTGTAAAGTATGTGAATCTGACCAAGAAGTGATTCTTGAAACACTTGTAAATAGAGTTGATCTTGAAGGTACATTAGATTAAATTAGTAAGTTTATCTAGTATTTCAAATTAATATAGTAAAGTTATTTGATTTACTGTCTTTTAATTTTCAACTATTTTATAATTATGTTTTTATTTAAATTTTTAAAAAATTTACTATCAATTTAAATATAGGTTAGTGGCACCATATTAGCTTCCACCTTCATGTGGTTTGTGTCATGAGTAGAGAAGATTATCTTCTTGAAATGAAGAGAAGCCAAAAACTATTTATATTAATTTCATCTACCTTAAGCAAATCCTTTTTCTCATTCTCTCTATTTATCATTTCAAGAGAAAAAAAAAATGGTCTTATTTATTCTCTCTTAATGGACTTATATGTACACATGTAGGACCTAATGGTTCATATCTAGCCCCCACAGTTCTCATGAAACATGTGAAAGAAGTTCACTCATTTTTCACATCTGAGGATGAGTGAAATATATTAAGGGATGCCTCTGATCAACTAAAAATATCGCTCTTATGGATCTATTGAGACTTGAAAAATATAATTATAGCCTAAAAATTCCTATCTTGACATGTTCATGTAGATAGTTCATTGATTGGGTTGATGAGTCAGAATCTATGGCCCTCACTGACTAAGTTTTGGCATGTTCTGAGAGATTTCACAAGGAGAGAAACCTCATTACCATATCTTATTGGTCATGACTTAGATAAAATCCTCCTAGGCTTTCTTAGAGTACTTGTCCCTACACATGTAATACCTAATGTTTACTCTATATCCTCCATGATTCTCATGAAATAGGTGATAGATGTTTGCTCATTTTACACATTCAAGGATGAGTGAATTTTCTTAAGGGATGCCTTTGATCAACTATAACTTTTACTCTTTTGGGTCTACCTAGACATAAAAAATATTATTCTAGCCTAAAAATTCTTATCTCAACATGTCCATGTAAATGGTTCATCGATTGGGCTAATGAGTTAGAATCTACAACCCTCATTAACCAACTTTTATCATGTTATAAGAGATTTGGATACAAGAGAAACCTAGTAGCTACATCTCATCTATTATGAGTTAGATAAAATCCTCCTGTGATTTCTTAGAGGATTCATCCTTGCATGTTTAATAAATGGTGGTTCATATATATCCTTCATGGTTGTCGTGCAATGTATGATGTAAGTTTGCTCATTTTGAATATTTGGGGATGAGTGAATTCTATTAAGGTATGCTTGATAAAATTAAAATTTCACTCCTAAGGATTAATATCGACTTGAAAAAGGTGATTCTAGCATAAAAATTTCTATCTTGATGTCTATGTGTAGATGGTTCATCGATTGGGATGACGAGTTAGAATCTACAACCCTCACTGACCAAATTTTACCCTATTTTAAGATATTTCATTGTGATAAAAACTTCATTTATACATTTCATATGTTAAGAGTTAGATAAAATACTCTTGGTCTTTCTTTTAAAACTCATCCTTACATGTGTAGGACTTGATGATTTGTCTCTATCTCTCATGGTTTTCATGCAATGCATGATGAAAGTTCACTCACTTTGTACATTTAGGGATGAGTGAATTCTCTTAGGGGATACCTATAATAAACTAAAAGTTTTACTCTTAGGGGTCTACCAAGACCTTAATAAGGTGATTCTAGCCTAAAAATTTCTATCCCAATGTGTTTACATAAATAGTTCATCGATTAGATTGATGAGTCAGAATCTATAACCTTTGCTAACCAAATTTTACCTCATTCTAAGAGATTTAGCTACAATATAAACATCATTTTCATGTCTCATCCATCATTATTTAGATAAAATCCTCTCAATATTTATTGTAAGACTCATCCCTACACATGTAGGACCTGATGGCTCATCTCTATCCCCCATGATTCTCATGCAATGTGAGATAAAAGTTCACTCATTTTACATATTTGAGGACAAGTGAATTATCTTAAGGGATGCCTATAATAACTAAAAATTTCACTCTCATGGGTATACTAAGACTTAAAAAGGTGATTATATCCTAAAAATACCTATCTCAACATGTTCACATAGACAATTTATTGATTGGGCTTATGAGTTAGAATCTACGACCCATATTAACCAAGTTTTACCCTCTTTTGAGAAATTTTGTTGTGATAAAAACCTCATTTTCACATATTTTCCATCATTATTTAGATAAAATCCTCTTTTTATTTGTTTTAGGACCCATTTCTTCATGTGTAGGACCTGATGGTTCATCTATATCCTTTATGGTTCTTGTGTAACGTGCAACAGAAGTTTGCTGATTTTGCACTTTTAGGGATGAGTGAATTGTCTTAAGGGAGGCCTCTAATCAAATAATTTTTTTGCTATTTAAAGTATTATAAGACCAAAAAAATGTGATTCTAGCCTAAAAATTCATATCCTGATGTGTCTATGTAGATAACTCATAGATTGGGCTGATGAGTTAGAATATATGACACCCATTAACAAACTTTTACCCTATTCTGAGAGATTTAGACATGATATAAACCTCATTACCACATATTTTCCATCATGATTTATATAAAATAATCTAAATACTTCTTATATGACTCATCCCTACATGTGTATGACTTGATGGTTCATCTCTAACCATCATAGTTCACATTCAATGCATGATAAAAGTTTGCTCATTTTGCACATTCAAAGACGAGTGAATTCTCTTAAGGAATGCCTCTGACCAACTAAAAGAATTTCTCCCAAGGTTAAACCAAGTTTATACAAATATGGTTCTAGCCTACAAAAACCCATTTGGATAAGTTCGCATAGACAGTTCAAGGATTGGGTTGATGAGTTAGAATCTATGATCCCCACTAACCAAATTTTACCCAATTCTAATCAATTTGGACATAAGAGAAACCTCATTTCCACATTTAATACATCATTATTTAGATAAAATACTCCTAATATTTTTTAGATGACTCATCCCTCCATGTGTAGGACCTGATGGTTCGTCTATATCCCTTACAGGTCTCATACAATGCATGATAGAAGTTTGCTTATTTTGCACATTTAGGGACGAGTGAATTATCTTTAGGAATGCCTTAGACCAACTAAAAATTTCACTCACAAGGGTCAAAAAATACTATAAAAAGGTGTTTTTATCTTAAACATCCATATGTGTCTGTGTAAATAATTCATTGATTGGGCTGATGAGTTAGAATCTATGACCCTTGCTAACCAACTTTTACCCCATTCTGAGAGATTTGGCCATGCAATAAATCTCATTGATACATCTAATACATATTTTTTTAGATAATATCCTCCTATTATTTCTTATATGACTCATCCCTCCATGTTTAAGAGATAATAGTTTATCTCTATCCCTCATGCTTCTCTACAATGCATGATTGAAGTTCACTCATTTTGCACATTCAGGGACAAGTGAATTATCTTCAAGAATGCATCTAACCAACTATAAATTTCATTATTTGGGGTATATTTAGACTATAAAAAGTTTTTTATATCCTAAAAGCACCCATATAGACATGTCTATGTAGATGGTTTACTAATTAGGTTGACGAGTCAAAATCTATGGCCCCTATCCACCAATTTTTACCCAATTCTAAGAGATTTGGTCACAAGAAAAACCTCATTACCACATCTCATCTATCATGAGTAAGATAAAATCATATTTATATTTATTATAGGACAAATCCATACACATGTAAGACCTAATGTTTCATTTCTATCCCTCATGGTTCTTATGTAATGTGCGATGGAAGTTTTCTCATTTTGCACATTCAGGGATGAGTGAATTTTCTTCAAGAATGCCTCTGAACAACTTCAAATTTCACTCCTAAGGGTAAAAAAATATTTTAAAAATGTGTTTATAGACTAAAAATTCCCATTTAGATGTGTCTGTGTATATGATTCATCAATTGGGTTGATGAGTCAAAATCTATGACCCCCACTGACCAACTTTTACCCCATTCTATGAGATTTCATTGCAAGAGAAACCTCTTTACTATGTATTTTCTATCATGAGATACATGAAATCCTCTCAATATTTATTATAGGACTCATCCCTCCATGTGTCGGAGATGGTTTGTCTCTATCCCTCACAGTTATCATGCAATACGTGACCAAAGTTTGTTCATTTTGCACATTCAAAGATGAGTGAATTATCTTCAAAAATGCCTTCAACCAAATAAAAATTTGAATATTATGGGTCAATAGAGACTAGAAAAAGATCATTATAGACTAAAAATTCCCATCTACATGTGTTTTTATAGATGCTTTATTGATTGGGTGAATGAGTTAAAATTTATGACCCTCACTGACCAACTTTGACCCTGTTCTGAGAGATTTGGCCATGAGAGAAACATCATTACCACATCTCATCCATCATGATTTAGATAAAATCCTCCTAGGTTTTCTTATAATAATCATCTCTCCATGTGTAGGAATTGATGTTTCATCTCTATCCCTCATGGTTCTTGTGAAAAATACAATGGAAGTTTTCTCATTTTGCACATTTAGGGACAAGTAAATTCTCTTCAAGAATGCCTTCAACCAAATGTAAATTTCACTCCCAAGGGTTGATTAAATAATAAAAAGGTGTTTATAGTGTAAAAATTCCCATCTATATGTATCTACATATAAATTTCATTGATTAGGCTGATGAGTTATAATCTATGACCCGTAGTGACCAACTTTTACCTCATTCTAAGAGATTTGGTTGTGAGAGAAACCTCATTGTCACATCTCATCCATCACAAGTTAGATAAAATCATCATGTGATTTTTATAGAAATAATCCCTATACATGTAAGAGATGATGGTTCATCTCTAGCCTTCATGGTTCTTATGCAGTGCATGATCAAATTTTGCTCATTTTTCACATTCAAGGATGGGTGAATTCTTTTTAGGGATGCTTTCGAACAACTACAAAATTCACTCTTAGGTTTCAAATAAGAGTATAAAATTTATTTATAGCCTAAAAATTCCCATCCAAACATGTTCATATAGATGGTTCATTTATTGGGTTGACATGTTTTATTCTATGGCCCTCACTGACCAACTTTTACCCTACCCAAAGATATTTGGTTACGAGACAAACCTCATTACTAAAAACCATCCATCATGAGTTAGATAATACCATTCTATGATTTCTTATAGGACTCATCCCTTCACATTTATGATTTTATGGTTCATCTCTATCCCTCATGGTTCTCATGTAATGTTTGACCATTTAGAGACGAGTGAATTCTCTTTAGGGATGCCTCTAACCAAGTGAAATTTTCACTTCTAAGGCCTAATTGAGACTAGGAAAAGGTTTTTCTATCCTAAAAATTCCCATTTAGATGTGTTTGTATAGATAGTTCATCGATGAGGCTGATGAGTCAGATTCTATGACCCCCACTAACCAACTTTTACCTCATTCTAGGAGATTTAGCTATGAGAGAAACCTCATTATTGTGTCTCACCTATCACAATTTAGATAAAATCCTCTTGGGGTTTATTATAGGACTCATCCCTTCATGTGTAGGGGTTGATATTTCATCTCTATCCCTCATGATTCTTGTGCAATGTGTAACCAAAGTTTGCTCATTTTGCACACTCAAGGATGAGTGAATTCTCTTTAGGGATGCATTTGACCAACATCAAATTTCATTTATAGGTCTTGACCAAGACTAGGAAAAGGATTTTTATCATATAAATTCCCATCTAGACATGTTTTCATAGATGGTTCATCGATTGGGATCCTCTGACCAATTGAGTATTTGTAAGAGATACCATATTTTTTGTGTTTCTTTAACATTGAGGAGAGATATTGGTTTATAAACTTCAAAATTGAGTCTATAAAATCCAAATGAAGGTTTGAAAACCTCTAATGAATTTTTATAGACCTCATAAAAGGATCATTTATTATAATAAAATTATATCTTGAGTTTTGACCTATTAGAGGGTAATTAGGCATAATAAACAAAACATGATTTTATGAATTTTTGGGTAAATTATTAAAATAATCCAAAAATTTTACATGAGTATTGATAATTCATCGAACACCTAAATACATATTTCTAAGGTGTCTTGAAGTACTAATTAAATACAGAATGGGTTTTGGCATGTTAGAGTAACATTAAGCCTAGTAAGTTTATGAGATGTTTTTTATAGAATTATTTGTAGAAGACCTTCTAAGGTATTGCAAAAGTTGAGTCACCTATAAAATATTGTGATAAATTATTTTATATTGATCTATACCCATGTTTTCAAATATTTCATGTTTTGATCCTTTTGAGGCATTTAGGCTTAATTAGCTTGTAAATATCTTTGAGTCTTTTGAGTTCAAATAGACAAAACCAATAGATGGATTGGTTTTCCATATTGAGATAAAGATTGAATATGTAGTTAAGGACCATAATAATATAACCTCATATTTTATATACTAGTCAAGGAATATTGAATTTGCTTAAGTCTTTTCATTTGTGGCTATATTCTTATCTTGCTAAGAATGTAATTTTGTGGATAGTCTAGAGAGGGATATCAATGTTGATATTAAACCATGTATAAGTAGGCCATAATAAATATATGGACACATATAATTATCTTTGGTTATTTTATGTACAAGTAGGAGCTGAAGACATACAAAAGTGCATCACTAGATCTCCTAACATTTATGATCAAGTACAATCTATAATATTTACATGTACATGAAATTGATCCCAAGTCCACTTAAATTTAATTATTATTTGTGGTTTTGGTGAAGTATTTTACACCTTATATTTGGTTTAATAGGTCATATATGCTTAACAATGGACATTAATTCTTCACCATGATTTTATTGACTGACTGATAGTCAATGGATAGATGATATGAACCATTATTCTTGGGTCTGATGGATATTAGACTATTATAAGGAGAAGACTCATGTCTTATATTTCCCTGATCAAGGAGCTCCTATATTTAACACCAGGATTCATCATTCTCCCAAATTTATTTATGATATAAAAGGTTCTTTGTAAATGAACCAAATATATGTGGTTTTTTACTACATAGTGCATTGGAATAAATTCAAGCTCTAGAAACATTCCATTATGTGGTTTTAATAACTTGTCAAGTTTTTTTTATTGGGACATTGATTTCATTGATCACACTATAAACTCTTACTTTATTTCCTACACAAGTGTCTTAAGATAAACCATGAACAACATGAAACTATGCATGTGCATGATTAGTTTATGATATTTTTTAGAAGAGACCAATGTGACTTTGGTTAGTGGACTTGACTATAAGAGGTTGAAGAAGAAATATTTTATGTGTATATCCCTAATTTTTAGTTTCACTCAATATGTAAAATCTCAATCATAAAAGTAAAACCTCCCTAATAATATGTTATAGACTTCAAGAGGCATAATGTTGTAGGTGATGGTGCCCTCCATAGGCTAAAATTTATACTAGAATGTGCATTACGACCAAACCTATATATTTATACCTTATTGAATACACCCCAGGGATTATAGCTTGCAATTCACAATAGTGGGAAGTCCAAGTTTTTGGGTTGTAGCTAGTGTGATGATGTTATTTTGGATTAGATTGTCAATTATAATACATGAAGATGTTTAACCTTGACCCATAACATGGTATGGAAGAGGTGTTCACACTCCTTAGATGTCTCTATGGAAGTGGTGTTGGTGATTATAAATTTTTTATTTGGTTTAGTATCATCTATATGTGCATTATATGATGTAGGTTTTCAAAAAAAGGATTGTTTCAACCAACATTGAGAGTGTTCATGGCTCTCTGGTAATTATTGATGGTACCATTTTTCACTATAATTATTTTTGCCTTTTTCTAAGCTAGAAGGAAGAGGAAGAATAAAGTTTTGCATGTTCTTCTTAGGTTAGTATCCTTTATGAAAACCATTTTGCTTCTATGCTTAAGGTCTAGATGGGGATTTATGAGTGGGTTGGCAACTAAATAGTAAATGTAAATAAAATAAGTAAATAGAAAATATCACATGTAAATGTAAAATATTCATAATGATTCAAAGTACCTAACTTAGAGAATAATGTGATTGTTTTAACCCCATATGAAGTAATAATTCATTCATTAACCAATAATATGTGTAAACATTAAATGGTAAAAATAGAAAATACACATAATTAAAGGAATCATATTGTCAAATAGTATATATGTGATACATGAAAAGTTATATGTCATAATTTAACATAAATAATATAACATATTTCAATAAAAATGATAGACCATAACATGTACATAGACAAAATGATCCATATATGCATAGAATGTAGGCCATATCAATATATAAAATTGATTGTGCCTAAAACTATGTACATAGACAAAATATGAAATTATATAGGCATACAATGTGGGCCATATTGGAATAAGAAATAGATTATGCCTATAACTAGATCCCTAGCACAACAAATAGCTCTCCTAATCCTCATTGCCTCCAAATAAATTTCACTTTGTAGCCATAGACGTAGAGTCAGGGGTGTTGGATGCCTCAATACAAGGAGATAACCTCCTCTGAACCTGTGAGTCATCCATTATTTCATTGGTAACTGATGAAAATTATTGTCTCGTCACAACATATAAAATATAAAAATCAATGCATTAAAATTGTTTATTAAAAATTTGATAATTTTTTCAAGAATGTAAAATTTTGTAAAATAATTACACACTCATTATATTCCATCTAAATGGTTGTCTAGGGATATGAGACCACATATACACCTATTATGGGGAATCCTATAGAGCATTTATATATATTTAGATATATATTTTCATACACTTATGTAAATATGATATAAAATATCATTACTTAAAGATAAAAATAATTAAACTATGTGTTCTCACTAGTCTTCGTCCCTGAATCATAACCTGTTGTGTAGAGTGGATTCTTCAATGTAGCAACACCATCACCTAAACCTTTTTCTCATCTATAAGTGGTACCCATAGCATCCCTCATCATCTATAAAACCAATAAATGAATAATATGTGAATCCAATGAACATGATAAAAATATATGACTATAATATATATTAAAATAGAGTTTTTTGTTGAAAGGATAATAAACATGTAAATGATTAAATATGTTAATTTAAAAATTTATAGAACTATGCATAAGGTACACCCATTCCAATTTTGGCCTATAAAATAGATTTAAGGCCTACTGAGGTACCTAAAATATCACCAATCAACTAGATATAAACAACAAATAACAATTATAGTCAAATAAACTAGTCAATTATGTAAACAGATGTACTAAAAATAAACTTAATATTATATTACAAAAAAAAATTATAATTAAAATTAACCCTATGTATCAAATAAAGCTAGTGAAGAATCCTTTATAAAAATATCCTAGCATGTTTTTATAGGAGTTGATGAAGCTACTACATCTTCCATAGTGTCTGAAATGCTAGTGTCATGCACTGTTAAAGCATCTACATGTGGCATATGCTCTTGCAAGCTAATGTCTAGCATGTTACTATCTGGTAGGATAGTTTATAACACTATTGAAACAAATAAAAATGGTGTACACTCTAGTATTCTAGTCTCCATAAATGTACTCTATGTATTCACACCTAAATAGGAGGTCTTGTACACTTCGTCTTATATGATGTGCAACTATGCATAAGAACTATAACATGAGTAAGAGGGACACTAGAACCTATATCAACACCAACACCACCACTACCGCTACTACCACTTCCTCCAATATCAATACCAATAAAACCACCACTACCAGTATCACTACCACTACCATTAGCACCACTTGTACACTAATTAGAAATCTTAAAAATATGCATACTGTGATCAATCATAATTTGTGTCAAACTAGTAACCACCTCAAGGGTGTCTATCTGTATGCTACGATTTAAAATTTTAGGAATAGTGGCATGTGATATTGTTATTTTATTTTTTAGAGGTCGGTTATGATGGTTTTGGTCTCACCTAGAACTGGGTTTATCAAATAAAGACCCAGCTCCCCTACCTTAGGATGCCTTCATGTCAAAATAATTTGGAATTGCTTGTAATACAAACTCATAATATAATTTTCTAAAAATATAATGGAACCTCATTATTATTACATGGAGGCTCATCAAACACCACCCACCACCTATCCCAAAAGTTATTTTTAATCTCCTCATAAATACACCAATCAATACTAATGTGTTTTCAATTTGTTGGTGGAGATAGGTTTTTTCCATGTTTAACAAATAAAGAACACAAATATTATTTTATTATTTTTTTCACATCTTCATATGAAATTTTTTCAAAATAAAATTGTTTCAGAGCCTTTCTTCAATGCAACATTGGATCCATTTATGAAGTCACATTTCCCACTTCATTAAAAATAGATTTTAATATATTGACAAGTAAAATGTGTTCTCTACCAGTTGAAGAGTGATGCAAACCATTGATAATTATTTGTAATTGTTAACATTTGGCATTCTATTTCTCATATAATTCAACTTATTCTCATGTAAAATCAAACTCTTGAGGGTTTTATCTAGCATTTTCTTCATAAAATGGATCCATCAAACTTATGTATCTAATTTTTTTAAAAAAATAGGTTTTATTAGCCAATGTAAAAAATCCAATGTAAATTTAAATTCAAAACCCTAGTTTAATATGTAAATATACATAGAAATGAAAAAAATAAAAAAATAGCATACTTGATTTGAAGCAATCTGATGACGAATCCCATTAGTGGAATGAAGCTCCAAAACATATGCATAGATCTATAAAGTTAGCAACAAAAATACTTTCCCCTTTCTTGGCCATGTGTTTTTCATCTACATCTTGGTAAAAATGAAATAAAATACAAGGGCATACACAATTTATTCTTCAAAAAAGATATATGCCCTTCACAAAGGGCATACAGCCTTTATAAAGGTGAACACCCTTTGTTAACTAAAAAAGGAGTACACCCTTGATCCTCGAGCAAAACCCTGAGACTCAGATTTAAAAAAAAAGGTGTATGCCCATTTAAAAAAGGAGTATGCCCTTTATACAAAACATTGTAAAGTTGGGGGACTGTCATGTTTTTGTCCCCCAACTTTGTGCATCAACCCTTCATGATAGGTGAAAGGGTTGATTTATTGGCATGAAATTTTTCATTATCAATAGGGTTGTTACTTAATAATAGTGGTATATTCAAATATGGTCTCATCGAAGATGGGTCCTATGTCAAATAAAGGTCCTTTTTTAAATAAAGGTGGACCACCAATGGTTTGGGTTTGGTCAAAGATTGGTGATTCAATAAAATAATTGATAATGGGTTGACTATCTTGATCTCTCTTTGGTAGTGAATGTATTTAATCTTGTTTTAAAATTAGATTGATTATTCTTGGGAAGGGAATCATGACATGTCCTGATATACTAGTTATCAAATTTGGACACACTTGGATCTTTAAAAGATAATTTTCATTGGAGGGGCAATGACACAATAAGTCTAGACTAATATCTTTATTGTGAATATAAGACCATATTGGCTTGTGGAATAATGGATGAAATGTTAAGAGTAAATGTAACGTGGGTTAACCATTGGATACTATGGGTGAGTTGATATACTACATCTTGACTTATGCATGGCAATACTAGATCATGTTTAGGATCATGAGATGCGATGACTCAGATTAACCTTAGACTAATGTCCCCAAGAAAGGATATGTGAAAGGGAAATACATCAGAAGTAATTGGTCCAAAATAAGGTAGATGTGTTTGATTGAAATAGACATAAAGAGGGTGGTATTAGGATTTTATTGAAATAGGCCCAAAGAGGGTGGTCTTGGTATTTGATTAAAATAGTCCCAAAGAGGGTAGTCTTGGTCTTTGATTGAAATATGACTAAAGAGGGTATATTTGATTCAATGAACTTAGTTTGGTTTGACTTGGCCTTAAATATGGTGGAATGACTTGATATGATTCAAATGAAAGAAAGGATAGATGATAGGACTACATTATTCCCAACTAATAGGTGTATGAGATTTAATGAAAGCATTGGATGTGATTGATTCATAATAATTGAATTTGGTTGAAATAAACTTGATTTGGCATTTTTCCAATATGTGGCTTTGAATTTGACTTTGGTCAAATTTTACCTGATTTGAAATGTTGACTTAGTTTGACTTTAAAAGGTTAAATTTTCAAAATTTAGTCAATTTTAGAATTAGAATTAAACTGTGGTTCAAGATGAAATTTATTTGGATTTTATTGGCTTGTGTATACACACTAAATTGGTCAATCAACCACACATATCATGTCTTTTCACAGTCTTTTCATAGGATACTCTAACTAGATAATATGAGCCTTGTTCACATTTGGCCATGTCTTTTCATTTTACTCATCTTGATCTTATTTCATGCTTGAGTCACCTTTTTTCTTATTACTAGTCATCTATAGACTTTTGGAACCTCATTCCATCTTAGCCAAGATCCATTTTCCATGATTATTACATCCCCCTAGGTCTTGAGCCTATAGGATGGGAGCATTGGGATTGGACTACAGCACTGGACCTTAGGGTGTCCATTTCCAAAGCTCCTATCCAATGTCATTTTGAGTCCTAACAATCAATTTCCCTCGCTTAATGAGTCCAAACCCCTTTATTAACTTCATTCTTAATTTTTCCAATGTCACCCAAATATGAATAAAGCTCCCAAATTCAAAACAAAGAGTTTCCTATATAAATTAAGTCACAAGGCATTTTATATCTAGTGCTTACTCCTTTGGCATAGTATATAATTAAAAATCATTCAATAGTATAGCTCAACATTATGCATCACATATAGACTTGCTTGCTTGATCAATGAAGGGCATCGGTGAAAGTTAATTCTTACATGTATCATGTGTGTTTATTATGCACATTCCCTAAGGGAGAAATACATTTGATCTAAGACCCTAACTTGAGGGTTTATGTAGGAATCAATCAAGACAACAGGGGTTCTGGATCATGTGATCATACTTCCCCTAACCTATTTTTTCTCTTATGATTTTGATATATTTGTTGTCTCATGTGGATAGATAAACCTATGGTTTGGATATTTAAATGAACCTATAATGAGCTCTGTCAACATTCAACCTCTGATATTTTGTATACAAGCTCACATAGGGATGACAGATAAAACTCAAAAAACTCAAGTCTTTGGGATAATAGCGGTAAAAAAGGACTATAGGATCGGACCCTAGGGTGTCCTATTTTGGTGCTCCTATTATTTCATAAAATTAAATCTAGATTTAGGCTCCTAACATCTTCCTAGTCCTATGCAATAGATTTCAACCCCTAAGTCATTAATTTTAGCTTTTTTTTCTAGATAAGTTTATTTCTTTCTATATGTAATTAATTTGATTAAATTGATGAAAAAATTATATTTTATTGTATTTGATTGAATTTTTCCCCTTACTCTAGAACCTTTATTATTTAGAAACTATACCTTAGTTTTCCAAAATTAATAAAACATTCAATGAACCCAACTTACTTCAAACAAATCTAAAACCCTAGGTACCCTTATGGTTTTTCTTTCATATTTTTTTGCAAAAAATTAATTTCAATTTTTTTTATTTTTGTATAAATTTGTGTGCATTAATTCTATTCAAATAGTGTTTTTGAATTTAAATTATTGCAATTATTTTCAAAAATTCTAAAACCCTAGCCCAAAACCCTAGATTTTGAAATTAGGTCCTCAAACCCCAAGCTTCCTTCCCCTAAAATTTTTAGACAAATATTTTGGAATTTTTGCAAATTTTTTGGAGTGTCAAAAATATTTTCAAAATACTTATGTTGATAGATATTTTTTACAAAAATTAAATTTCAAATTTTTTATCTTTGTATAATTTTTTGTACATTAATTCTATTTAATTATTATTTTAGAATTTAAATTATTTCCATAATTTTCAAAAATTCTAAAACCTCAATTCCAAACCATAGATTTCCAAGCTAGGTCCTCAAACCCCAAGCCTTCCTTGTAATTTTTAGAAATATATATTATAATATTTGAAAATTGTTTAGAGTGTCAAAAATATTTTTAAAATCTTTATGTTATTAGTTATTATTCCATTTATTTACTTAATAGTAATTTTACATATTCTGTTTGGTGAAAGAAATAAAATGGCCACTAAAGCACTTCTTCCCTCTCATCCCATAGATCAATTTATAAACTTTTCTCATAATTATGACAATGAATGAACAAATTTTCAAAATTGCACATTAGCTAAAAATGTATAAAATGATTTCATTTACAATTAAGATAATTACTATTGTTGTAATGAGGAATATGATAATACGTGTGAAAGTGATAGTGAAGAAAAAGTAAATGCATATTATTCTCTCAAACCTCTCTTTTATTCCCTCTTCTAAAGAAAATAATTTTGATAAATGGGAAAGATACTTTTCACCTCATTCTCTTATGCACAATGCACCAAATGAATAAATTAGTCATGCACTTCTAAGTGAACCTCTTATTGGTGATAATTTGCTTCCATGTTCAAAATACAATAATATTTATGCAATAAAATCAAATTACCAATACATAGTTCAAATGATGCATCTCATGCCCTCAACTCTACTTTATCAAAAGAATGTCTAAATGATAATTCTCTTACTCTTAATTCTCATATTGTAAATGAAAATAATGCATACACTCCATCCATGGATAACATAGGCACATTCACATGATAATTTATTATGTATTAGCAAAGAATTAAATTCTTCTCTTAAACCTCTCCCTAGTGACAATGGAAGTGATAATGAGTGTGATAGTGAACATGAAAATGAATATGAAAATGAGAGTGACTATGAACAATATTTCATGTATGATAATGCATTGAATAATGATGATTATTATGTACATAATGAAGAATAAAACTCATTGTATGTTTCTAACTCTTCTCTCACTCTTCCTCTCAAACATAATGCACTACCAAATGTTGTTTCCACTCCTATGCATGATTCTATTTCAAATAATTCACATGTTAATGATATTATCACATCATATACTCAATTAGAATGTGAATTAATAAAACATAAAGATACCAATGAATCTCCCAAGCCACCCATACTATAGTAACACCTAATTCTCACTCTTCACTTAAAGATAATGGTTGCCCACATCACTCTACCAAGGTCTAGGTTACCATTCCTCAGAAGGTTCAAGTGAGCACACCACCTCTCTATGATCCAATTGCTAAATGTAACATTCCCATGTCTAAAATTAATGATCAAATTCAAAAATTAAATGAACCACTTCAAGATGATAGTATACCATCCTAGGATATTACTTCTTTGATGCATGTAGAAGGTGAATTACAGCACCAAGTACATCTCCTTACCTTGGAAAACAAGGCTTATAAGTCTTGTATGGATGTTATTGATTTACATGGTAACCCTCTTCTGAAGACATTCATAAAAGCTTCATTACCTAACCATTTTTAGTACCATCATTACCTCACTTTGATGGAACTAGAGATCCATTTGTGCACCTTTAAGCCTTTTAGAAGGCTTTACCATCTCATGTAAGTCCTTTGATTCTAATAAAGTTGTTCCAATATAAATTAGTGGGGGAAGCACAACATTGGTTCTTTCGTCTACTCCTCGTTGGATCCTTACACACATATTATGACTTCGAAGAGGCATTTCTCAAAAATTACATAGCAAACATGAGCCCTCATGTTACATATGAGAAACTTGTCACATTGCATCAGAATACTTCATAGTCAGTTAGTGATTATATCTTATGATTCAAGGATCATGTGTTAAGATTAATTTATAAACTAGAAAATTTAGATATTTAACATATCTTTATTAAGGGGCTTTGCCAACCTCTCCTCAAAAATCTATTATATAAGATAGGGTCCTCTTTTTGGCACTTATGCTATACAGTTCTAGCCTTGGAAAATAAATTGGGATTGATTGAGGTAGATTCAATTGATTACATTAATATAGATTTCATAGCAGTATATTTATCTACAAATCCTGCCACACAACATCCACCATGTCCTAAATAAGATAGGAGACCTCAACTAGAAAAGAAACTAGTTAAGAATAGAAAGATAGTTTATAGAGAACAACCTACAATATGCACTACAAAAAATAGTATTAATGCACCATTATAGTTTGATTTAGAGTGGGATATCCCATGTGTCATATTATCATCACTATTAGATAGGAGGTTAATAATATTACCTTCTACTCATTGACGAGATTCACATCTCTTACATAGACAACCATACTGAACCTTTGGTAACTATCATCATATCTATGGACATAAAGATAATGATTTTTATGGACTCAAGGATTGCATTAATAGATGTGTTGATGATAGCATCATATAATTTACATAAAGGGCACCAAGATCTCCTCAATCATGGAAGTATAAACCTCATTCATCTATGATTGAGTCATCCCAGGATATTATTTTATAGGAATCATTGGTCACTCATCATGAGAGTAATGTGGGTTCTAAAATAGAGCCTCATAGGATATATCCTATTCCACCTATTTAAAAGTTTTGAAAAATAGTGCAATGAGATCAACCTACATATAAAACTATAGTTATAGGATTACATAGTGTAGTTCCATATACATATCTAACACAATCACAATCACTATAGTAGAGTAAAACTCTAGAAAGATATTCACTACGATCAAGTTTTTTGAGTCCTATCTCACATATCAACTTTATATAGTTAATATTATATGAACCCACATCATAGAGTATTGCTCCAAAGAGATGTTCACTATGGCTAAGCTTTTTAGGACCCATTTCACATAGAAACCCACTACAATTGATATTAGATGAGCTCCCATCATAGGTTACAATTTCATATCAGCCTATTTCTCAGTCATATGCATCACAACAAATGCCAAAGTGTATTATTTCATGAAAAAATCCACTACAATTATAGATAGATGAGCCTTCTTCACAACACATAGTTTTAGTTATGCATCTAGTGAGGTTACATTCAACAGAGTCTCCATGTACAGTTATAATTAGTGCATCATAGATAGCATTAGATATAGAGCATGTTCTTACACATCATGAGTAGTATGGGAATTTTTTTAACTGGCCATCAGGGTTCAGATAGTGATATAACACACATTCATGCCAATATCATTTCATAGCTTCACTTCATAGGGCAATGATGGATCCAAAGCTTATGTATTCTTGATCCACTCTCGAGGAATTGACCATAGAATGCTCTCTTACATCCCCTTATAATAAAAAAGTAACATTCCTCATTTAGAATAACCATCCCTAGCCAAATTAAATTATTCAAAGCCAGACCTTACCAATATCCCATTTTGTCAATCTTAAAACAACTCACTTTATCAAATCAATTGACAAATTACAAAACCAACAAATTTTTTGCTCACATATGATTACAAACCAAACCTAACATCACACTTGAAAATATCATGAACAATCAAATCACATCCCAAAAAACATTTTACCAAAACATATACAACCTTGAAATCCATGCCAAATCAACTATTTTTAATCAACCATTAGTAAATTAATATACCAATATATTCCAAAATTCATAACACGGTACGAATAAGTCAAAATAGAAACTAGTATCCATATATATATATATATATATATATAATTTTTTAAATTGTACAAATCATATAAAAATACAATAAATCATGAATGGGCATCATGCCCTCACTCTCAGTCTTAATCTCTCCACCAGTACTGGTCCCACAATCCACTCTACCACTTAATGGCCTTGTGCCTCCTCGAGCTCCCAAATTCCTCTTATGATGACTCTCTCATTCTAGTAGTCAACCATGTTCCTCATGCAAGTCCACATAAAGCCTCTAAAGCTCCATGTACTCATCCATAATCCTTTTGCTCATTGATCCGAAATTGGATGGGGCATCTTATGCCTATATAACTTAGCCTTTAGATTATCTATCTCTCCTACTGCCCTAACATATGTAGCTATAGATATAGTATCTCTATCAAAAAAATAAGCATAAACACTAGATATAACTATTGTATTCTTTATCAAACCCTCCTCCATAACATCATTAGGTGCATGTTCTATAAGCTCTCAGAGTGTCAAATCAATTATGGTCTCCCAATACTCATCATCTCTACTCCCAACACTATCCTATGCTTCATCCTGATTACCTTCTACTCCACCTAAACAAAAAATATGACATTACACTAAATTAAACTAAACAATCACAAACTCGTACATAATTCAAATATAATTTCTACTTACCTCCCATCACCTGGATTGGCATAGGATCCTAATATTTGGAAGCATCCCCTCCATCAACAAGATACAATGGATCCCATTAATGCCTAGCCCATCATGTGGTATATGCCTTTTTACATCCAAATCATCTACATTAGGAATATCTATAGCCACATCCCATGTATCCAAGGGTAATGGTGCTAACTTAGCCTTAGTAGGCCTCACATGAGCTCCTACCCTCATTGGTGCCCATGCAATCCTCTCCCTTACCCATGTTATATGGGGCACATCCTATGGTACCCCAAACTATCTATGCATGCTCTCATACTGAAAATGTTCATACACTCTAACCCAATGATCATGTATCCAATAACTGACCCTCATATACCGTAACTACACTTGATCCTCATCCCACTTAGTAAATCCTCTATATGGCCTCTATATGATATCATGAACCACTAATATGTCTAAAACTCATATATATTTATCTATCCTAAGAGATTAGATAGCCAATGTACTCATCCAACACTCCCTAAATGGTTGTGGATGTGCTCACTCTAGCCTAAGTAACCTAATTAGTTGCACAACTATAATGTGCTCATAAGCTCAATAGTACAATAAAGTAGCTTCACTCACACCACCAATAAATTCCTCCTGTGTAAACCTATAAATATCTTTGTATAGGTGGGAAATCATAGTCCTACCCCATGAGAACATAGTGCCATACATCTCCACACTGTGAATAATCCTATGGATCTTATATGAAATTGACACCCCACTCCCATCCATAGTAACTCTCTCTCTCTCTCTCTCTCTCTCTCTCTCTCTCTCTCTCTCTCTCTCTCTCTCTCTCTCTCTCTCTCTAGATGTCCATAATGCTAATATTTCATTATTTTTAAATCAACAACATGGCCAATCATTTCTATAGATGTGGAACACTAGACTATACTATAAATGATAGCAATGCATAATTATCACTACCTCTTAGATGTTTACCTGAAGGTACACCAATAAAGTACAAGGATGCATGATTAATACATTAGCACCCATGCCATCTTGTAATGTCACTTTCCATCCCTTAATTAGTAAATGTAAAATGCGATACATATCCTCTAGAGTTATAGTCATCTCCCCTATAGAAAGTGAGAAAGAACACATATGTGTATTCCACCTCTCATATAAGGTAGTAATCAAATACTTATCCCACTACACTATGCTTAGATCACATACATGACCCAGCCTTGCCCTATCCATGATAGCTCTCTCATTAAAATATAATGGTAACATCCTTAATGTCTCCATGACCTAACCTCTACAAAAATCTCTCATCTACACCTCACCCTATAAAACACTAGAAAACAACATATATATTAGTAAACCATGTTAAACTAAATAACCAAGCTAAAAAATATTAGGTAACAAATTATAATCTTAGAAAATTAATCCTAGTGGATAAAAACACTATAGAAAGGACACTAGCACTAGATAGGAGTGTTGGAACCTGGATAACAATGTTGAACCTAGGATAGGAGCATTAGATCCTAGATGAGAATGCTGGAACTAGTGAAATTTTTCTTAGGACTCTTAAAATAGCTCAAAAACATCAAAAATAGGTTTTTGAGTAGATAAAAATCATGCATTTAACTTATTTAATAGGTTAACATCACCACCAACCTCAATCTGGGTTACCAACTACTCAAACCAAGTCATGGTAGGTTCTCATCTCCTTGGCATATCTCTCACTATAGAGCTCCAAATTTGTAACTAGTAAATGCAAAAATGAATCAAGAATCAATATATTTTTTCTATATCAAGCAACTTTTTCATTTAAAACAAAATACCATTTTACCCATAACTAGAACATCGTAACTCCATTTTTCAAACCATTTCTTTCAAGAGAATCATGACAATGATACCTTTAACATCATGCCATATTTGTTATTTTACTACTTCATTTGCCTACTACAACACACACATCTCTATATTCCTTTTATAATTTAACACACATCTTGATTATCACCAATCAAAACTTGTTCCAATATCAAACAACTCAGTCTAATTAATCAAACAACTTCTTAATTAATTCAAACTATACCAACCTTGTCTCTATCATCTTTCCACTAGTCATCACTTTTAGCTTGACCTCCTCTATCATAAATTTCATCCCTCTCCCAAAAAGGGGGCATCATTCCTACTATTCCTAAACTTACCTAACATACCCATCCACTCTCATAAGTGGATACACCATGGTTCTTACACCTAAAATATTCAAATTATCAAATTCAGCTCAAATTAGTTGAAATATATAGTGATTTAGATTACATGGGTCACTCAACATTACTCAAGACATTCAAGGGGATACACCTTCAGTTTATAGATACACAAATTATTCAACTAGTGGTTTAGATCATATGGATCCATAGTCATTTTAGCTTACAAATACATAGACTATTCATATACAATGGTTTAAAATTTATGGATTCACAGTGACTTTGATACAGATTTAGACTTAGATACTATATTTAGGGGCATGTACATTACTACATGTCTCACACATATAGCTTCATATAGCATGACATAGTTATAGGACCAGATAACAGATTATAGGCATAGTGTAGAGTACAATGCCTTGATCTCCAATTTTATGCATCAGGCATGGCATGATAGGTCATATAGATTACTAGATTATATATATGCATCACTCACATGTCGTATTTAGGGGCATGGCATATATGTTCATGTTCTTCATCATCCAAGATTATACATATGGAATGGAAATACATGCCACTCTCTTCTTACACATTTACCAAAGTTTTATATTACACCCAATTTTACCTAAGATGTCACAAGGTTTGACCACACAATTGTTTGTAGTGGTTGGTCTATTATCTTACCCAAACCCAAATTACATGAGTTTATGTGAGACAAAAGATAAACATTGGTTCTAGGCATCTGAGTATTTCTCAGTTCCAATTCAGATATTTAGAGTGGGAGCATGATAGATTTTTCTCTCCATAGTATAATAATTCTACACACACATTATATATTACATGAGTATATGTGGGACATAGGATAGGCATTGGTTTTGGGCCTCTAAGCATTTCTCATTTTTAATTAGATTTAGCATATGGGGTAAGCATTGCCCTCCTTCTCCATGTTACATAGATTAAAAATTTAGATTTAGTATAGAGGCATCCATTTCAAGGATTCCTTCTTTCTCCAAGCACTATTTGGATCTCCATCCACTTCCCTAACCAGGAAATGAGTAGGACCCTTTTGTAGCATGGTAGGTTCATGTATGCTTTTTCTTTTCTTTCTTTTACTCTAATACTTCATTTCATTAAATCATAAGATTAAAATGGGGGAACATTTATACACACTAAATTGGTCAAACAACCACACATATCATGTCTTTTCATAGTCCTTTCACAAGAGACTCTGATTGGAGAATATGAGCCTTGTTCACATTCTGCCTTGTCTTTTCATTTTACTCATCTTGATCTTATTTCATGCTTGAGTCACCTTTTTTATTATTACCCATCATCCATAGACTTTTAGAACCTCATTCCAGCTCAACCAAGATCTATTTTACATGCTTATTTCATCCCCTAGGTCTCAAGACTATACTAGAAGAGTGTTGGGATTAGACTACAACATTAGACCCTAGGGTGTCCATTTCTAGTGCACCTATCCAATGTCATTTTGAGTCCCAATGGTCAATTTCCCTCACTTAATGAGTCTAAAACCCATTTCTTAGCTTCATCCTTAAGTTTTCCAATGTCCTCTAAATGTGAATAAAGATCCCAAATTCAAAACAAAGAGTATCCTATATAAAATAATTCACAACGTATTTTATATCTAGAATTTACTACTTTGGCATAATACATAATTAAACATCAGTTAATATTATAGATCAACATTCTTTATCACACATAAAATTTCATGCTTGATCAAAGAAGGGCCTAGGAAAAAGTTCATTCTTGCATCTAACATGTGCGATAATTATGTATGTTCTCTAAGCGAGAACTATATTTGATCTAAGACCCTATCTTGAGGGTTATTATAGGCAACAATCAAGACAAGAGGGAGTTTAGATCATGTGATCATACTTCCCCTAACCTAGTTTTTATCCCTTATGCTTTTGATGTATTTATTGTTTCATGTGTGTAGATAAACGTAGGGTTTGGATATTGAAATGGACCTACAGTGAGTTCTATCAACATTTAGCCTCCAAAATTTTGTATACAAGTTCACACAAGGATAATGGATAAAATTAAAAAATGCAGGTCTTTGGGAGAATACCAGTAGAAAAGGACTATAACATTGGAATCCAGGGTGTCATATTTTAGTTATATTGTCCTTTCATAAAATGAAAGCTAGATCTAGGTTCCTAACATCTTCCCAATCTTGTGAAATAAATTTCAACCCCTAAGTCATTCATTTTAGCCTATTTTTATAGATAATTTTATTTCTTTCTATATGCAATTAATTTGATTAAATTGATCAAAAACTTTTACTTTATTATATTTAATTATATTTTTCCCCTTACTCTAGACCATTTATTATTTAGGAACTATGATATATAAATTTGACTCAATAGAGGATGGTTAGTATGGTGTTAGTTGTAAAAAGGAAAATAAAATGAAATAAACACACTAACTAACATAACATCTCTAAGCCTAGACATTGGGGAGAGCTTAGTTAACAAAAATAAATGACAAACACAACTAAAAGGTAAGGAATAAAACACAAGAATTCTTTCACCTTCCTTGGATGCTCTAAACACCTTTGTAATAGTGGCTTGCTTAGTTTTGTGCTCATGAAGTCCTTGGCAATGGAAGCTTGGCTACCTCCATCTCTCTTTGACACCTTTGGCTTGTGGCTTGGCTTGGCTTAGAATCAATTTTTCATGGTAACACTAGTTTTTTGAATCATTTTAATCAATTATTTATTATAACTTTGCATAATCATGTGTTCCAATTCATGTGGTGAGGCCTCCTATTTATATATTTTTTGAGAATGTCTACCATCAACCTAAACCATCCATCTCAAGATTGAGATGTGTGGCTAAGGATTAATATAATTTTTATAATTAAGTTTAATTATCCTCATTGTGACACTAAAATAAAGGGAAATTAAGAGGCATGGAGGGCATCATGAAAGGCATATGAATCTTGATATTTGTGGCATTTATGGCCTAGGGATGTCTTTGTAAGAAACGAGGTCACCTGATGATGTAGATATTTAATATTCATTTCCAAAAATAAGTTTTCAACAACTTTCCATGGAATTCATAATTAGGATCTAACTTGGATTAATTATCTCTTAAGCATGATTAAGCACTTTGTGCATAAATTACTCAAATTAATCAAAATACATTGTTATTAGTCCAAAATTTGATTAGATTGGAGTTAAAAGTCACTATTAGATGAATTGGATATGTCATCCCATTTAGGATGTTACCAACAAAAAATAGCAAAGGCATGTGTCTCATGTAAGATATTTTATAGAAAAGATCAATCTAGAGCACCTAGGTGTAAAATTGGCATTTTAACTCGAAATGATCTGATCAAAGTTAGTTGGCCTACAAATTGTATTACCCCATTTAGGGATACCCTAGCCAAAATAGGTACTTGAATATGTCAATTTCACATTATTTATCATGTTTTAGTGTTTTTAGGCCAATTGATGAATTTTGGGTTAAAATTAGTCAAAACCTTGGTTAGAGGTTATCAGTGGCCAATTTTAGGTGTTTATAGTTTGCCCCTATTTAGGAATGCATTACAAGCTATAATAATAATAAAATATTATCAAATAATGAAAAGGTCTTGTATGCCTATAATTACAATGATGATAAACTAACTATATGATTCCCCCTTGAGGGAATAGTTGGCACAAGTATGTCGGCAAATGGTCCATCAAAAAGAAAAAAGTGAAGCAACGTGACCAAAGAAAGGAAAGATGATGAGGTGAAAAACACAATGAAACTAAAAAAGTATTCAAAATAATAGAGAATGTAAGTTGTATGGTGCACAATGGTTTTCCCAAAGGTGTTTATAAATATTATACCCTGATAGTGGCAACATGGTATGATAAAACAATGATTCGCCCAAAGGTGGGTATAATCATTAAGAAGATGGATCTGCCCTAGTAAAAATAGACAAATAAGATAAAAACATG
This sequence comes from Torreya grandis, assembly GCA_037957365.1. NCBI lineage: Eukaryota > Viridiplantae > Streptophyta > Pinopsida > Cupressales > Taxaceae > Torreya > Torreya grandis. The sequence continues at coordinate 1,614,925 of JARHVA010004239.1, read as the reverse complement.
CCCATCTATGGGTAAAAAAATTGACTTGGTGACAACATAAGGATTTTCCCAAAGGTAGTTATAATCATTGAGAAATGTAGGTGGGATGGTGTGTGATGATTTGCCCATAGGTGGTTATAATCATTGGACCCTGATTATGGCAAACATGATATCTGAAAAGGAAGGGGGTAGCTGAGATATCTCCATATGCTTTAGGTAAGTGGATGTTGCCTACATAGTTCCATGGATGTAATATCCAATAAAAAAATTTAGGCCAAATGTAGTTCTCCTAACGAATGGGAAGAATGTGATAACTAATGAAAACAAATAAAATAGATGTGATAGAAGAATAGGAATGGTCCTACAAAACAAAAAGTTCATGAGAGATAAAGGCCAAAAAATATGGGGAAGCTAAATGACAAGTTATTTAATTGTAACCTAGTAAGGGTTCTCAGAATCCTCAAGGAAAAGAATTTGTCAATGTTTTTTCATTTTCTAATGATTTTTCAAATGTATTTGGAATTATTTTGGAGTGTCTCAACTCAATCGAGAAAGATGAGACACTAAATGGTTCAAGCTTGAAATATGATGAGAGTGTGGCTTAGGTTGCTCACAAAAGGACAAGAATGTCGCTTAGGTTGTTCACAAAATGACAAAAGTGTTGCTTAAGTTGCTCACAAAATGGCAAGAGAGTGGCTTAAGTTGCTCATAAAATGGTGAGAGTGTGGCTTAGGGTGCTCATAAAATAGTGAGATAATGTCTTAGCGTGCTCATAAAATGATGAGATCATGGATTAGGGTGATTGATCTGACCTCAAAAAGTATCAAGTGTTGCTTACATATTCCTAGAGCAGGACCTCAAGTCATCATAGTTCTGCCCTTATAGTAGAGGAATTCAACTAGTGTAGTAGTCAATTCAAATAAAATAGGCACAGTTGGTAAAAAGGCATAATATGAAATAAGAAGTGGTGAGTTGGTACATCAAGGTTTAATTTTTCCCATAGGAAGTTATAACCAAGACACAACATCATAGATCAATGGTACTAATTTTCCCAAAGGTGATTATAATTAGTAGCAAGATTGGTGGTAATAAAGGAATAACAAATGAAGGATGCAATTGCCAAAACTTCTATCACACTATCTCAAAATAAAATATCTATCTAAAGTACTTGAATGAACTAATGAAACTGATTAGATACCTTGATGCTTAAACTATGTAATGAATGGAAAAAACTAAGGTCAAACAAGTTAGGATTTAGACCACACTGAGTTGATAAGTTAGAAGCAAAAAGTGGATATGGTGAAGAGGATGGATAAGGAAGGTATTTGTATAAATAAGAATAGTGATTAAAAAAACATAACTAAAATGGTCTTTATAGATAGTGCACCTTAGCATTTAAGCATAGTACCACTTGAGATGAATAATATTCATCAGCTCAAGAAGTTCATCTCCATCTAGTGTGGCAAGTTTGTATGCTCCTAATCCATAATATGTAGTAATGATGAAAGGCCCTATCTAGTTTGGTTTTAATTTCCCTTTATATTTCTTCTCAGCCATGGTATTCTTTAGGTTTTATTTAAGAACAAGATCACCAAGTTCAAATTTTCTATAGTTAACATGTCGATTATAATGGCCTGTGATTTAGTTTTGACATGCTTGAAGATTATTGAGCACGATTGTGCATTTCTCATCAAGTAGGTCTAGCTCTTGTAGGTGAGCTAATCGATAGTCATGATCATCCAAGACATGCTTGAAAGGTATGCATAGTGAAATTAACTCAACCTCAATAAGATGGATTTATTACCATAAACAAGTGAGTATGGAGTGTCTTCTATGGGGTACGATGATGGGTCTAATATTCCCAAAGGGTAGGGAATATTTGTAAGTGTTAATCATGACTGGCATCATTGAAAATAGTTTTGAGAATATTGACAATGGTTTTCTTGGATGCCTTAGCTTAGTCATTACCTTGAGGGTAATATACTGTAGAAAAATGTTGTGTGTTGTTGTATTTAGTACATAACTAGTCTACATATTTGTTCTTGAATGATCCTCCATTATTAGATATAATGTCAGAGGGGATACCATAGTGGTAAATGAGATGGTTGAAAATGAATTTGGAAATTTGCTTTCCAGTCACATCATTAAGGGGTATAGCTTCAACCCACTTAGTAAAATACTGAGTGGTGGTAAGGATATGTTTATGGCTATCATATGAAGTGGGTTAATCTTCCCAATGAGGTCAAGTCCTCATGTATAAAATGGCCATGGTGTCAATATTAGTTTCAGAGTTCTTACTAGGGCATGAATCAGATTAGTATGCCATTGACATTTGTCACACTTTTCTACATATGCAGTGGCATCTGCATCTATTGTGGTCCAATAATAACTAGTATGTAAGATATTTTTGGATAGGAATACCCTATTAGAATTAGCACCACATACTCATTCATGAACTTCTTTTAATGCTAATGTAGAATCTATCGAAGTTAAATAATGAAGTAGAGTTCCATCAAAACTATGATGATAAAGGGTGGATCCAAGTAGAGTATAAAAATATGAATAATGAATAAAGGATTTGGTTTATTTTTGAGATAGGTTAGGTGGCATAACTTGGTCATGAAGGTAGTTATAAATTTATGAGTACCAAATAAAATTAGGACCAATAACATCACAAATCATTGTAATGGTTGAAGGTTCATGAGTTGGTGCTAACAAATTATCGATGAGGAATTGATACTCTTTATCTTTATCAATTTTTCAAATTAGAGAGCCAATATTAGATATGACATATATAGTTATTTTATTATCCCTTGGTATGTGCTCAAACTGAATGTTGGTAATTTGTTGCTTAAGAGTGTCGGCCATGGCTTTATATGTAACCAACTTGTCATCTTTGGTCTAAAAATGATCTGTGACCGGATTGATGATTAATTAAGAATTATCATAAACTTGGAGATGAGATGTATTCCAATGCACTACTTATCAAAGTCTTGCAACAAGTGCTTCATACTTAGCCATGTTGTTTATACAAAAAAAGTTGATTTTGAATGATTTAGGGACTAGATCCCCTTGTGGTGTAATAAACAATAGGCCTAACCCTTATCCATGTGTAGTAAATGAACCATCAAAATATAGTTTTCAAGGCTAATCATCAAGGAGTATATCAATGATGGTCATTATGGATTCATCAAGAAATTGAAATGTGAGTGGATGTGTGTTTGTGAGAGGAGATTCAACAAGTTAATCTGTAATAACTTATCCCTTGATTGCCTTCTGATTGACATACTCTATGTCAAACTCATTGAGAAGCATGATCCATTTAGCCATTCTACCTTTCAAATATATTTTAGATAGTAGATACTTGAGTGGATCTAATTTTGAAATGACCATGGTATTATTATTCAACATGTAATGGCACAATTTCTGAACTGTGGAGACCATGGCCAGATAAGCTTTTTTAATAGTTGCATAGTTATGTTCATATGTAACCAAGTTATGGATTAGGTAATATATGGCATGATATTTCCATTATCATCATGTTGATCCAAGAGTGTCTCCATAGCATTGTTGGTCGCTGATAGGTATAAAAATAATGGCTTTCCTGGCATAGGAGGTAATAGAATAGGTGGATTAATAAAATAGTCTTTGATTTGTTGAAAATCTATTTGGTAGTGATCATCCCAGTGAAATGAAACTCCCTTCTAAAAAATGTGTGTAAATGGATGGAACTTTTCTACTAATTGAGAGATGAAGGATCAAATTGACTGGATCTTACCCTACAAACTATGGAGTTGCTTTAAATTAGTTGGTGGTAGTATCTTGATTATAATATGGGCATTAGCTAGATAAACTTTAATACCCCTACAAGACACGATGAAGCCATGTAATTTTCCTAAAGTTACACTAAACACATATTTATTTACATTGAGTCTGATTTTGTACTCCCATAATCTTTCAAATATCTTACATATTACTGCTAGATGGTCAGCCCTGGTTTTGGATTTTCCTAATATGTCATCGATATAGTCTTCAACAATATCGTGAATCATATCATGGAATATGATAGTCATGGCCCTTTGATATGTAGCTATAGAATTGTTAATGCCAAATGGAATTATCTAATAAAAAAATGTTCCCCATGGAGAGGTGAACACTATTTTATGTTGATCTTATGGTGTTATTCTAATATGGTTATATCCTAAAAATCCATCCATGAGTGAAAGATCTTCATAACCTTCTATGGATTCAATGATCATGTCGATATTAGGTAAGGGAAAATAATATTTAGGAAAAGATATGTTGATATCATAAAAATTAGTACAAATTTTGATGCCTTTAGGATTTTTACAAATAGGTACCACATTAGAGATCCATTATGAGTAGTCAATGGATCGGATACATCCTACTTCTAAGAGTTTTTCTAACTCTTTCTTTACCAATACAACAACGTGAAGATGCATCTTACGTAACTTTTGTTTTACCGATTTGGCATCAAGATTAACCATATGGTCATGTAGAACTAAGGTAGGGTCTAGACCCATCATGTCAAAATAGGGCCATGTAAATATATCTACAAATTCTTTCAATAGAGTTGTAAAGACATCATGTTCCTCTTCAATGAGGGATGCTCCTAATTTTATCCATTTTAGGTCTAATGGAGTCCTGATATTTACCTTTGTTGTATCTTTGACTAGATGGGTTGAACCCTCTTCTAGGATAGTAAGCAATGACTTGAACTATTTAAAAATGTCAGGGTCCTCCATTAGGACTTGCTCTTCAACTTTTCCTAGGCATGATGAATCTGAGTCCCCTGATGGGAGATTTGGACATGTGACAAAATTAGTCATAAATTCTTGAAGGATTTGATCAAATACTTGTTGTTCCTCAAATCTAAACTTAGATCCATAAGAAATTTCATTATTGGTGGTCTCCTAGTCTAAATTCAAATAAGAATGAACACCCCCATCTAGTGGCACCTGAAATAGGTTTTCACCACTAGACTAGCCTTTATCTTTACTTTTTCCCTAGTTACAAAGTGCCTCAAAGAGGTTTTCACTTTTGGACCTCAATATTTTACTTATTTATTTTTGGCCAAGTGTGTTCACTTTCTCTCCAAAATAGGCTACATGATCCAATGTGATTGAGAGTCTTGATTTATGATCTCCTAATGGAACATTGTCTCTAAGGCCTAAAAAGTCACAGAATGCCTCAACATTTTAGTTATCATCAGTCAATAGATTTGAATCTTATTGGTCCCAATATATTAGTTGGAGATAATATAATGGCAATGGGTTACAATGAATGGTCAGGTTAAGGGTACAAATGGCATTGTTATCAAATAGGTTGGTTTTAGCTAGGTCATCAAAGGTGAGGCAATGATCAAACTCTACTTCACTATCATCATCATCATCATCACTAGTAACTAGTGATGGAGTTTGAATAAGATATGTGGAGTCACCCCTAGGTAGTTTAAATCCAAGTCCATAAGGTTTTTCATATTTAGTTGTGGAAATTGGCTCAATGGTTCCTTATTGATTCAGTCTGAGGCTTATTCCTTCATAATTGTGATGCTCTATGATCCTATTGGAAATAGGATACTTTATACTTTTATAACAATCAGCTTGGTTATCATTGTATAACCATGATTCATCCCCTACAAGAGGGTCAAGTTCTAGGCTAGATGTTGGTACAAATGTAATAAATCCCTTATCTTTTTTCTTTTGTTGCCAATGCATATGTGGGATGACTTTAGGTTGCCCAAATGTTTTTAGATTCTGAGAAAGATTGTCATTATGAAATATATCATGGGTCACATAATCTCCTAGTCCATTATCTAAAATGGTGAAATGATTAGAAGCTTCAAGAGGTGGCATGTGGGAAAGGGAATCCAAGGTATTAGGATCTATGTAATTATCTAGTGAAGGATCAATAAGTATAGCCTTTCCTTTATCCTAATTGGAACTTGGATTCATGTCGTACTAATAATTATAGCTTTAAAATTCAGCCTCAAGATGATTGCAGTGTTTATATAGGTGTAAATCTCTTAGAATATTCACTTCCATCCCTAAGTGAGAAAACTTGATACATTGGTGCAGCATTGATGAGACTGCATGAATCTCATGTAGCAAAGGCCTACCTCAAAGTATATTATTTGATAACTCAATATCAAGCACATGGAAAAGTGTACCATGGGTCAAAGGCCCAATGATAACTGGAAAACTAATGGTGCCTTGTGATTCTCTTTCCTAATTGTCATAATATTTGATGGTTATTGTTTCTATCTGGACATCTACCATTGTGTACCTAAGAAGCTTGATGAGCTTTAGAGACACTATGTTCAAGCTAGATCCATTGTCTATAAGGACACATTTCACTTTATGCTAACTGATATATACTTATATTTATAATGGAATATTATGGAGTAAGCCAAGGGAAGACATATTGCTTTGGTTGAATGTGACTTGTTGGGCTGGAGCTAGGTGTCCAACCAAAGTTTGAAATTTATCAGGAGATATGTCACTATCGATAGTAGATTGGGTTAAAAACTCATTAAAGATGTTATTGTGGATTATTGAAAATCACAACAAGTCTAAAATATAAATTTGTGTTGGTGTCTTCTACAATTATTCTAAAATATCAAACTTATTATCTTGATCAGTAGTGAATGGTTTATTCTGAGGATAAACAGTTGGCTACATGATAGGCATAGTGGTGGATGGTTATGGGCCTAAGATAGTAATCTTAGACCTTCAAGTTTTAATTAAATAATTAGTATTAGATACTATATATTTATTACTAACCAATTTTGGGAATGGTGTGGGACCAAATAGGACAAGTCTCAGTTGCTAGTGCACTCACATGTGGTCATGTGTCAAGGATGAGTTGTCAATATAAGGTCCAAAAGGGCAAGTCCTATTTTGTTGGTTTGCTTATATGCATTCCTAGGTTAAATAAGTATTATCCATGTAATTTGGTTTAATGTTATTATTTATAAATGGTCTAGGTTGATTAGTGCTTGGTTAGGATTAATGGAAATGGTATTAATGTTATCCCCTGCAAGATGACCTACAACTCTATTATAGTCATGTGCAATTACATGGTAGGTTTGTTGGTTGTTACCATTTTGATCTTGTTTTTGTCTATTATTCTATCATTTTGGGTTCTACTACTGATTTTATTTATTTTACTAGTTTGGCACTTGATTTTGACACTGTTGATTTTGCTATTGCACTGGTTATTGTTGTTGTTGCTAATTATTTTACTACTACTGATTATTATGTTAGGAAAAGGGGTTTTGATAAATCTAAATATTTTGATTAGAATTGAAAGCACCATTATCTAATGTTATCTCCCCATTCTTTAACATATTATCAATTAAATGCTTGATTTGGACACATCTTCATAGGTTATGCCCATTGACCTAATGATAGTCACATAATTTATTTTCATGATACCAATCAGGATAAGGAATGCCTTATAGATAATGCTTTAGTATAGGCTAACTAATTAGATTAATAGAAGTAAGATTAAAAAATATAGACTCAATAGGTTCTCCTAGGTCATTAAACACACGATGTGTAGGCACGATTCTCCTCAGAGGAGGGGTTTGCAATAGTAAAGGCTACTGTATTTGTTGTGCAGGGCTTGGTTGTTGTGCTTGAAATATTGGTTAGAGAGGTTTCTAGGTAGGAGTAAGCTGAAAAGGTGGTGAAAATTATGTTTTCACCATTTGGACATGATGGGATTTAGTTACTCCATTTTCCACAACATTCCTATTATGGTTGAATTGCTTTGGTCTTTCATGGTTATTGGCCTGTGCCAGTTGTGATGTTGACACTTAAATGGGATGTTGATTTTGGTCATCTCTCTAATTGGTACTTTGAACTTGATTTATTGAATTAATATTGATGACTCCTTTATTTATGATCACTCACTCAATCAACAAGCCTTTGTTGATGATTTCATTGAAAGTATGTGCACATTGTAGTTCCGAATGATAAGCTATCTCACTATGAAAATTTTTGGTAAACCTAGTGGCTAATTGTTTATCCAATAAAATTTGGGTAAAATGGCTTACAAGGGCTCTCCATCACTATAAATAACTTGTAAAACTCTCACTAGCTTTTTGCTTTGCTTACGTTAAGTCCACTAATGAAATATCATGCTCAAGATTATAGGAAAAGTGTTTCACAAACTTATCAAAAAGATAATTAAAATCTATTATTAAATATTTGGGAAACATTAGAAACCACTCCAAGGTTTGTCTATCCAGGCTCCTTGGAAATAAAATCAAAATTTATATGTCACTATATGCCACTGGTTAACATGCAATAAAGAATTTGGTCAAATGAGCCTTAGGGATACCTTTCCCTTTTTATTTGTCAAATTTATGGTGGTTCATATCCTGGAGGAAATGGTATCTATAAATACTCCATGTTAAATGGGTAGGAACACATGTCATCCAATTTGAACTTTTTAATTTGTTTACCGACTTGAATGGAAGCAATTGCATCCTTCATATGTTGTAATTATTGGGAAGGAGCATTGGTTTGAGAGAGAATAGTGGTTTGGGTAGGTGGTTAGGAGGTCACAAGTGGGACACTTTGACTAGGGTATGATGGAGATACCTATTGGGGTATATTAGTTTGGTTGGGGAATGGACCAAGAATACACATACATGGATTATGATGTACTTGAAATTTCATAAATGGTTGCATGATATTTTAGTTTGGGTTGGTGATAAAGGTTTGACTTGGAGGATTTTATGAATGGGATAGAGGGATATAACCATATTGTGCCTATTTTGGTTTAGAAGGGACATGTTGTTGACTAATCAAACCTTGTTGTTGAGTGGGAACTTGTGGTCCAAGACCCTGTCTCTAAATTTATGGCACATTTTAAACCAATGGTTATCTAGAAGGTAATTGAGAAACATGGGAACTTATTTTCTTCATGAATAAATATAGAGAAGTGAAAATAAGTTTCAGATCTAGTATCTGTCACTGACCAATATTTGCACATTGTTAACTAGCCATTTTTTGGTTTTGCATTGGCATATTAGTCTACAACTGAAGAGGTATGTTTGTTTTTACCTGGTGAGGTGGAACATTTTTTTCCCCTAATTGAGGTGGAAATGTATTTATCCTCTATTGTGTTGATACATTATATTATGTCTACTATTATGGAATACTACTTGTTACTTATTGAGGAGGAGTAGGATTCATCACTTTCTGTCATTGAGATGTGACATTGGCCATTGTTTGACTATCTAATCCCATACATTACATAGTTGAATAAGCAGTCAGTTGAGGTTGGGGTGTAAAAACTCCTATTCCCTAGTATGATGATCTACTCATGGGATTAACTATAGTCACATGTTGCTGGCTAGTTGTTTGTGTGTTATTACCACTTTGATTGGGATTAGATGTTGCTTGCACATTATCTACTACATTTGGCTCATTATTCTATGTAGAGGCTGAAGACACTTCTTCAATAATAGGCATATACATCAATTTATCTATCAAAGTGGTTTGTAAAAATGGGTTAGACTTCAAATTATCTTATCCAGATAACTCTATCAACACTCTTGTTGAAGGAACTAGGTCAATGAGAAGCTTACTCACCATGTTCATTTGATTGAAATCACGTGCTAGAATCAAGTAGGTTTTATATGCTATCTATATTTGGTTAAAGTGATCTTTCATGATTTTTTTGCCTCAATTAGATATATTAGGGTCTTGATACATTGTTTAGACTATAACCATAGGATTAATAGAATAAACTTATTAATCGTAAATGATATTGTGGGGCACTCTTACTAGACATGGTAATTTTTTATGGGGAAAGTCTATTAAAAACTTGGCCCTTACCTCTATGGCTCTAACCAAAATATAATATTTATTCTCTAAAAAATGTCACTCAAAAAAAAATGGATCATATGTGGAAGTCATATTAGTAGAATATGATTGTTTAAAAACTAGTTCATCCACTATAGGTATTCTAGCTAGGTATTGTGTAGTTTATTCTTAGTCTTGTTCTGAATAAGGTGGTGTGTTAACCAGATAGTTATCTAATGGATCCTAGCTTTATGCCCCTAATTGAGTAATATAAGAGGGATAAGAATCCATCTCATAAGCAATATTATCCACATAGGGGTCTTGAACCATTTCTTCCTACACCACCACATTACTAATACATAGATTGTACATGAGTCTACTACGAGTGGAGGAATACATGTTGAGATCCATAGTCAATTATTTGTGATAAAAGGTCAAAGAGTTCTACAAACTCTTAAAATGACATAATATAAAATAAATGATGTTCCAACTTGGTCTAGATTCATCAAAAGGATCAAAAGGTTTCTGTAAATATTTGTGAGTAAACAATCTAGCGTGAAGTATCTAATATTTCACTGTTCACACAAAGATAACCAAGTAAAAGGACCAAAAATAAAAATGCCAAAATCTAAGGTAAAAGTTTTTCAAATCAATCTAATCTAGGAATTTAAAATTTGTTAGGTCTTTTGGCCAAATGTAGTGTTAAAATCTAGGCTCAAACAAGGCATGAACTAGGACTCTTGGCTAAACAACGTCAAAAGTTAGACATTGAAATAGATGAAAGTTTTAATCAAATAGATTTGAAACACTTCTAAAAAACACTAGGAATTTGACTCTTGGATATGAACTTGATCAACTATATATAAGGTATGAAACAAAAGGAACTTTTAGAAATAATTTATTTTCTCACAAAAATGGTATAAAACTTGGTTCTTTTGATAAATAAGCTAGACAAAAGTGAGAAATATAACTATTTTAGACAAAATATCACAAAAGTACACTTGGATTGGTTTGAAAATGTAGGAAAAAAATTGAACCCTATGCAAGAGTGTCTATGAAATTATATTTTAAATGTTTTGGGCAGCTTAACGATGTTATAATACCCACAATGTGTGACAAAAAAGTTTGTTTCAAAAACTCTCTAAGGAAAATATATTTTCCCATAATTTTGATAGCATAACACTACATTTCTTAACTCAAAATTTTGTGGTGCATAGACTCAAAGTGCAAGTGTTTAGCACAAAATAGCTTAAGTATATCAAGTGATGATAATGATTATGAATCTTGAACAACCTTCAACCCAATTTTGGAAATTAAACCTAAGTTTCCTCAAGTTTAGTGAAAATGGCAAACCCACTTAACACATCAACCCTATGAACTTGTAAAGGTGAAATTTTAAATGTATATTATAAGTGGACTTATAAAAAACTATGTTAAAGGTCTAGACTCAATTGGGCAACATAACTATGCCAAAGTGAATGATATGACTCTCAAGATTTTGATGAACTTTTAACAAGGCCAATTGATGATCTCATGTAGGCAACATAAAGCCTCTTTGTTCAAAGGAAAATTAGGACCATATGTTTGGTTTGATTTTTTTGTTTACACCATGTTTTGACTTTAAACAAGACTTTAATCTAGGACAAGACCAACTAATTAATCTCTCTTAGATCCTAAACTAACAAGGTTCCTTTATATTATTGGAATCCATCAATATACATCATTTGAGAGGATTTTAAGTGTTCATTCAAAAGTAAATGCACATTATATACTAGGTATTTTACCCCCCTTCTCTCAAATGATAGTACTGAAACATGGACCTTGAGGTACACCTTTCACCAATAATACTTTCATGACAAGTGGGGATTTGTCTAAGATCTAACAAGTTTTCAAATGATCTAAGGGAATTAATTGCATAATGACTTTCATGCCAAGCAATGTAAAATAAAAGCATAGATTTTAGGTTTATATCACTTGCCTTGTTGCAAAAACGTTGAGTCCCTTTTACAACAACTACATCCTATTATTTACTTAGTGTAGTACGATGCCCAAAGTGCCACTATGTCCCATGTGTAACTCTAATTAGGATCCAAATGAAGTCAATGATGGGAGGTGAAACCCTAGGTCAAATCTTCCCTAAAGAACTCATGGGAGGTGATGAAGTCCCCCTCACAAGCCAAGTTTGCATAAAAATAAAGAAAGCATGAAAGCATAAAGACTTTAGAGTCATTTTCAAGGTCACCCAAACATTGACAAGTTTTTGGGGAGTGATTTAGATGACTTTATTTCTAAGCCTTGGACTAGGTTAATTGCAATAGGAATAGAACTTTTGATTGCAAGGGTTCCCTAAAGGGGAAAAATGGGAGAGCATACACACAACATCCCTCTTTTTTCCAAATAAAAATTAATCTAAATAATCAAGTAAAAAAAAAAAGCTTTGAAAAGGTGAGTTCATTTTTTAGCCCAAATGGAAAATGAGGTGGTGTTCATTTGACCCTTTGGTCTTAGTTGCAAATGTTGAAAAACATTCACTATAAACATCTAAATTATTTTGTTAAACACCAAAACAAGGTTCCTAATTGATTTTTAAGCATGCAAAGGTGATCTAAAACATGTTTTTAAAAAATGTCAAGCTTGGTACTATAGTAAAAATGTTAGTATGTACTTTATCTTTGAAGCTTTTTTGGGTTTGAAACAATGAACTCTATAAAAAGAGTTCTAGAGTATGTGTTTTAAGAAAAACACAGTGACCAATGTTAGTTTATATATCTGATGATGGTTACATTTTCTAACTAATGTTGGTTATCTAACTTACATCGGTTATACCAATGTGAATAATGGTAGGTATCCAATTGATGTCAATTTTAGTAACTGACATCGATTAAGCTATGCAACTAATGTTAGTTTTACTAACTTATATCAGTTACTGTGTAAACCTGTGGCAAATAAAAATGGAAAAATATAGTTAGAAAATTAATTTATAAGAGTTTTAAGGGTCCAAATGAATATTTTAAAATTTCAAAATGATCTTCTTTAGGTGTGAGATGCATCTAGTCCCACTGGTTGTGTTATATATGATCTAGGAATTTGACTCAAGATAGGATGGTTTGTATGGTGTTATTTACAAAATGAAAACAAAATGAAAGAAACACACTAACTAGCATAACATCTCTAGGCCTAGACACTAGGGAGAGCTTAGTTAACAAAAACAAATGATAAACATAACTAAAAAGTAAGTAATAAAACACAAAAATTCTTTTACCTTCCTTAGATTCTCTAAATGCCTCTGTAGTAGTGGCTTTCTCGATTTTGTGCTCATGAAGTCCTTGGCAATGGAAGCTTGGATACCTCCATCTCTCCTTGGCACCTTTGGCTTGGAATCAATTTTGCATGGTAACACTAGTTTTTTGAATCTTTGTAATCAATTATACATTATAACATTGCATAATCATGTGTTCCAATTCATATGGTGAGGCATCCTATTTATATATTTTTTGAGAATGTCTACCATCAACCTGAATCATCCATCTCAGGATTGAGATGTGTGGCTAAGGATTAATCCAATTTTTAGAATTAAGTTTATAATTATCCTCATCATGACATTAAAAGAAGGGTAAATTAAGAGGCGTGGAGGGCATCATGGAAGACATTTATGAGGCATGGAGGGCATGAATCCTGATATTTATGGCATTTATGGCTTAGGGATGTCTTCCCAAGAAATGAGGTCACCTGATGATGCAAATATTCAATATTTATTTCCAAAAATAATTTTTCAAAAAGTTTCCATGAAACTATTAATTAGGCTTTAACTTGGATTAATTATCTCTTAAGCATGACTAAGCACTTTGTGCACAAATTATTCAAATTGATCAGAATGCCTTGTTATTGGTCCAAGATTCAATTGGATTGGAATTAGAATTCACTATCAGATGCATTAGAATAATCATCCCATTTAGGATGTTACCAAAAATAAATAACAAAGGCACATGTCTTGTGTAAGATATTTGATAGGAGAGAGCAATCCAGAGCACCTAGGTGTAAAATTGGCATTTTGACTCAAAATGATCTAATCAAAGTTATTTGGTCCACAAATTACATTACCCCATGTAGGGATACCTTGTCTAAACTCAGCACTTGAGTATGTCAATTTCACATTATTTAGTGTGTTTTAGTGTTTTTAGGACAAATTGTGCATTTTGGGTGGAAATTGGTCAAAATCCTGATTGGAGGTTATTGATGGTCAATTTTAGGTGTCTATAGGATCTAGACCCTAGTTTGCCAAAATTAATAAAATAGCTTGGTACATGGTTCAAGATGAACCTGATTTGGATTTGATTGGATAGATACATGGTTCAAGATGAACCTTATTTTCCTTTGATTGGTTTGGTATATAGTTCAAGATGAACTTGATTTGTCTTGGTATGTAGTTCAAGATTGATCCAAAACTCAAAAGCTTTGGTTGAAATATAATTCAAGAAATAAGAACAAAATAATTCAAATAATGCTATCTCTGATAAGAGATGTTTTATTGATCAAATTTGTAGACCCAAACATATGCTTATCTTTGAGAAGAGATGTCTCCTTTCCATTTTAGGTTACATATTCATTTATACATGTTTTTAAGGTGTGGGGAGGATGTGGAAGGTCACCAATCTCGAGGGAGATGAATTGGTTTGACTTCCATGATTTACAACAATACAGAACTCAAGGAATTACTATTTTTAGAAACTTACTAAAATTGAAATTTAGGACAATTACATTGGATTTTATGGGGTCAAAATTTATCGATTGGATCTCAATTCCATCTCTTGATATTACCCTCATTATTATCTTTCTAATGGCTCAAACGGTGAGTCAATTTGAGCTACGGTGTAAAAGTTATGGCTCCCAGAAGTTCTACCATCAATTGGGGTGGACCCATCACCCGAATTGTCATCTAAATTGTTGTTTGAAAGAACCTGATTTGTCTTAGTACATGGTTTAAGATGAACTTGATTTGTCTTAAAAATGGATCTTGTTGAATGTTGACCTAATTTGGAATTTATAATTGTATTTGACTTTGGTACACATTGAATTCTTAATTGGGTCTATCAATGTAAATGTCAAAGTGGAATAGTTCAATAAAATGTTTTCAATGCAATTATCTAAATTGGAAAGTTTTATGAATCAAACTTATTTATATTATGCAAGTAATTTGATTATGGAGGGGAGGTTAGATCAAATGTTAGTTTCCATTAAAAAAATGAAATGAACAAACACACTAAAAATCTTAATATCTCCATGCCTAGATCATAGGGGGAGCTTAGTGAACAAACAACAAATGAAAAAACTCAACCAAAATGCAAAGAAACTTAAAAATTTTCCTTACCTTCCTTGAATGCTCCAAATTATGTATTATTTTGGGTTGCTCAACTTTGTACTCAAGAAGACTATGGTAATGGAACTTGGCTATCTCCTCTCCTTGGCACCATTATTGGTTGGCTCATGCTTGATGTAGCTTGATGTTTTGATGGCATGATTTGTGATTTATAATTTTGAAATTATAACATTATTGTTTGAAATATTGTCATAAAACCATCATTATAACTTTACTCTATCCAAGCTCTCCAAATGAAGAGAAAAATGCTTATATTTATAGGTTTAGAAACTAACTCTAACCCAAGGAGAGTTAGAGTGTAGTTAGCGCTTGGAATAGGTTCAAACCTAACCTTATTTAATTAACCCCATTAGAGTTAAAAAGTGTCAAATGGTCATGATTAGTAATAAATATTCATGCTAAGATATTTTTGGATTTTTGACAACTCATAAAAAGGTAATTATAAATTCTTAGGATATTCTTTGATTTTTGAATTTCCTTTTTGATAATTCATTAATTGCTCATGGATAAATTCAATTATGCATTTGATTAGGTTTTGAATTTTAATTAATTTTGTTTAAGAATTTTATAATTTTAAATAATTGAATTAATTTTATGTGTGCATTTAACCCTATTTAATTGGTTTATAAGCCAAATTGCATGTTTATGAAGTCAAATTTGAGGTGTTTAGTGATTTTTAGGCTAGATTTTTAAAAGTTGGTAAGAATCAATTTAAAGTCTGATATAAATCCATTAGTGGCCAATTTTAGGTGTCTATAGTTTACCCTCATTTGAGAAGGCATTACAAGATGTAAGCATAGTCACATCTTCTCAAAGAATGAAAAGGTCATATATGTTTATGACTGTAACAGTGATGTATGCACTATAGTTTCTCCCTTATGGGAGTGGTTAACAAGGGGGTCAATAAATGGTCCCTTGAAAGAAGGAAACATGTGGACCAAACAAATGAAAAGGGGTGGAAAGGACTGATTTGATCAAAAGTGGTTATAATCTGTTGGGTGAATATTTTGTCACCAGTTGACTGACAGAAAAATAGGTGCATCAACCATAGCATAAGGAGATTTATACAATAAAATAGATGTGGTGACCATAGCTTGATTGAGACAAATCTCTCCTCTCAGAAAGGGGAGGTTCTCTAAAATTTATATTATATATATATATATATATATATATATATATATATATATATATATATATATATATATATATATAAGCTGAAAATACACATAGGGGTGAAATCATACCATACATATCTCTTTTTTTAGAGATGATGTTCATAAAATAGAGGAAAATTCCTAAGTAATTGTTGAAAGCATTTCTCTTCTTTCAAAAATGATGTTCAGAAAACCAGAGGAAGACTTCCTAGGTAGTAACTATAACCACAAGAAACCCATGAAAGCACAAAGTCTTTCATTTCTTCTCACACTGATTAGGATGAAGGACACTATAGGATTAAGTACAGCCCAAAGTCTCCACTTAAAACTACAACAGAGTGAAGGTTATGAAGGATAAGGGGAGGTCAAAGTCTCTCTAGTATCCTTTACACAAAACACAGACTAAAGACAATTATGGTAGCACAAAGTCTCCCACAGTTGGCTTTAGGACATCTTCCAGCTTATTTTTACTTATTCTATTAAATGGACAAGACTTTATTTAGGAAACAAACATAAGAACAATTTCCTAGATGACACAAGCTTGTTCCAACACAAAGTCTGAAAGGTCATTTGCTTTCTCATTCATTTAAATAAAAATGATTAACAATCTGAGCTCAAAGTCTCAAGAATGCCTTTTAATTTGGGTAGATCTTTGCTTCTACTAATAGAGAGATCTCATTTATACAAAATGAGAGATTACAATATATAGCATCACAAAAAAGACTTGGGTTCTTATTTTCATGAAAATGGCCCATGATGAATTGAACACATTGAATATCCATGAAAGGGCCATGTTGGAATACGTCATCATCCTTGACTTTGGCATTCTGAATCATCTCAAATGTCTCCTACTAAGCATGGGTTGTCTGGTCTTCTTTATGACACTTACACCATTATCTATTCACCTTTACTTAATGCAAAAAAATAGGCCATGCCTTTGAATGTTTGCTCTTTTTGATGTCCACCTGGTGGAATATTATGCCTACTAGAATAACTCTCCTATAGATATTTCTAGATTTCATATAGTTGTTCTCTCTTTCCTTGCCATGTTTTGTCTCTTCTTGCCGATCTGAGCTCTCAGGGATATCTTCTTGCTTTCAACTGGCTTCTTCAGCTCTTTTCTTGGCTGGTCACTGAGTTTATTCTCAGGTCTTTCAAAAATTAATGGTTATTCCTTCACCCTAAATTTGACATCTATGGGGATGTCACCGGTCACTTGAACCACTTTGAACCTTTGAACTTTGAACTCTTTTGGTTCAAAGGTTCAATGGTTCAACAATTCAATGGTTTGGTGATTCAATATTTTGTAAAGGGCCATGTTCACTTGGTTTTCTTCTTCGATTGAACCATTTATTTGAACCATTTGGTTGAACCTCTTTCTGGAATCTTCTGCTTCATCCATTCGCTCAGAGCTTCCACTTGAACTTTGAACTCTTTGAACCCTTTGAACCTTTGAACCTTTAAACCTTTCAAAGTTTAAGGTTAAATGGTTCAATGGTTCAGATCTATTTCTTTGAATCCTTTGAATCTTCAAACTCTCTGGATCCTTTCATTCTCTAAGTCTGTTGAACTCATTAAACCTTTAAACTCATTAAACCTTTAAACCTTGTGAAGGCAGGGTTCAATGGTTCAATGGTTCATTCCAATTGTTTGAAGCCTACCATTAAGTCTTTTGATTGAACCTCGGTGTTGAACCATCCTCAAAACACTAAGGAAATGCCTCGTGTTTTTTGAACATCCCTTTGATAAATCCCACCTATGAAACCTTTGACTTCCTTAGTTGAAAAGGCTTGAATATTTGAAAAAATTAACTTCTCAGAACATTTTGAAAGAAAGAAAGAGACCATTTTGGCTTGCAGGACCAAAATGATTGGCATGTTATCCAAAAAGACAAGTGATAGATTTTGGGAACAACATAATCAATAGCATATAGAGTTGTCCTGACTAGTGTAGACAAACAAGATGATTTACCCACAGGCGGTTATAATCATTAGCATAGGTGGGATAATATACAATGGTTTTCCCAAAGGTAGTTATAAGAATTGTATCCTGATAGTAGCAAACATGATATGAAAGATGAAAGTGGGATATTATAAAATGATTTGCCTATAGGTGGTTATAATCACTAATACATCAATTATGGAAAATAAGTGGGATGGTATACAATGATTTTCTCAAAGGTAGTTATAATAATTGGACCATGATTATGGAAAACATGGTTGATAGAAGATGATGATAAAATTGATATAGAGGATAAAGATGAGTTTGGACAACCTACTAGTAGGGAGATGTTCATCTAAACTAGTAAAGGAGGAAAGTTATTTCATTGTTTAATTACATTATTCGAGATATGATTTGGATTAGAACGAGATTATTGTTGGTGTTGGTGCCAAAGAGTATATTTACTTCATTGCCAATGAGACTCTTTAAGCATGCTTTTGGTGTAGCACTTGATGATAGGCATCATGAGGACTTGGCTAAAATATGCATAAGGATTGACTCTCGATCTAATATTCAATTGAAAATAATGCACCAATGATAAAAACTATGATGATATTATTGAGTTTAAATATGGATGGATTCAATAATAATGTGCAAGGAATCACCTAATGAACACACATAGATTGAATCAAATCATATTAATGAAAGAAAACAAATAGGCACATAAATTTAAAAAACAAACAAAATAAATTAAAAAAACAAACAAAATAAATAAAAAATGGTTAGTAATAATGTTAGTAAAAACAATATGATACAAACAAGATGATGAAAATTTTCCCTAGAAAATAGGAGATAATATAACAAATGAATAAGTTGGGGGAATAGAAGAAAAGGAAAGGTGTGTCCAAGCTATCTCCAAATGTGCTAGACAAGTGGGCACTACCTACATAGTTTCATGGATGTGATGTCCAAAAAAATAATTTAGGCCAAATGTAGTTATCCTAGGAAATGGGATAAAAGAAAATGTTGAGAAAGAAAACAAACATGATGGATGTGATAAAAAAATATCAGAATGATCTTACAAAATGACAAGCGCATGGAATAAAAGGCCAAAAATGATGGGGAAACTAAATGACAAGTGGTTTCTTGTGACTCAGTAAGGGTTCCCATTTTTTGTTTTCTAAATGGTTTTACAAATGTTTTTAGAATTTTCAAAGCATCTAATCTCAATCGACAATGAAAAGATACAAAATGATCCAAGCTCTCAAAATGGCAAGAGCATGGCGAAGGAGTGACTGAGATGACCTCAAAAAGTATTGAGTACTACCTACATAGTCCTAAGATAAGACCTCAAGTCACTTGTAGTTCCACCTTATAATATAAGAATCTGACTAGTGTAGCAATTGATTCAAATAAAACATGCATAGTTGGCATAATGTCACACTGTAACATAGGAATGCCAAGTTGGTACATCAAGGCATAACAAACAAATGTTTTCCCTAGTTTTCCCATAGGAAATTATAACTAATAAATAATGACATAAGTCAATGATACTAATTTTCACATAGGTATTTATAATTAGTAGTAAGACTAGTGAGATAATAATTTTCCCAAAGGTGGTTATAATCAAGCCCAAACAAACAAGTCATGGTATAGAATAGAATAAGAAATAAAGAATGCGACTGCCAAACCTTCTATCATACTACTTTAAAATATAGCCTCTATCTAGAATACTTAAAATAATTATTGAAATTGATCTGATGCTTTATGCTAAAATTGGAACCAATGGAGTGAACTAAGGTCAAACGAGATAAGTAGGGAAGATGAAAACAAATTGGTCAATAGAAAAGGTATGGTAGAACATAATGGTGGAATGACAATGTGATAGAATGGTAGGATGGTACAATATTTGATTAGGATGATGATAGTAACATAAATACCAGATAGAATGGGAAGAGGGTTTTCCCCAAATGGTGAGGTAAATGGCATGGCATGAAATAATGGCAAGAGGAATGACAAAGAAAATGGCAAGTTTGTAGGCATGGTAAATGTTTTTGGTTGATGATGGTTGTTGGTTTTTGTGTTTTTGGCCTGGGTATATGATTTTTTATTCTTGTTTATATGGAGATACACATCCTGATTAGTAAATGATACAACTAAAATAATCAATCGTATAAATTTATATCCCATACCTATTTTGAATAGCTGCTCTATCAAGAACTTGCTACAAATTAGGATGCTAAGAATGTTAATGTGGTCTTTATTGGTCATTGATTTTACTTCATTAAAAATTTGAGAAAAGGTATCTTTGTATCATATGTAAAGGAAAGTGCAGCCGTGGATGGTAAATAGAGATGAATTTTGGATGATAGGTTTGATTTGGAAATGTAAAGGTGGATGATAATGGAATGTGTAATGGTTAGGAAATAGATGAAGATTGGGATTTTTAGGCACACACAATGTTATTGATTCTAGATTCAACATAAATTTGGATGTGGTAAGGCTATAGAATGTTAAATATTTTCTTGATAGGACCACTATATTTTTGTATTGTTTAAGCCTAAGAGTACCTACCATATAATTAGGCCATAGATTTCAAGTTATTTTGATTTGATCTTTGATAATGTCTTCATCAAATAATGGAGAATTTGTGTGCTTAGATTTTGGTGCCTTGAAGAGGTTTCTACCAATGAAATTGTCTTGATTATCCCATAGTACCTATGATAATGTTTCAATAAAGAACATTGAATTTTGACTTTGGTTGTCTTTTAACACCTCCAAAAATGTTTCACTAGAAGATGTTGAGTTTGAAATTTGATTGTCTCCTAGTGCTTTCAAAAAGGTTTCACTAGGAGATAGTTCTTATTCTACATGAATGTAGTCTTGGCCTCCATAATGTTCTTCAATTGATATGTCACCATGGATTTATTTCAACAAGGTGTGATTCTATCAATCCCAATCAACACTTGTGGGAGATGGAATGTCAATATAATGGCTATTTTGGTTGGTGGTAATGGAATGGGGGTTTGTAGCACAATCCTCATAGAAGATACTAGGAGAAATTATGTCGATGCTAAAGTAATCATCATAAAAAACTATGGAAGGACCACAATTTTTTTCAAATTGGTTTATAGGGAATGATTAACCAATATTTTAATAACCACAAACATATTATAATTTTGAATATGATTTAGACTTAAAGGACTCTGAATCTAATGTTGAAATTGACATTGATTATGCTTATGATGCTAAATCTAATGTTGGTTTAAGAATAAAACTTGACTTTAATTTTGATGCTTCATCTATTGTGGATGTTGATACAATGATGTTTTTTTGAATGTTTGGTATTGGATAAGTAATGACCTATGATGGCATAATGGGATCCATAAATATTGGTTTGTTAAAGTGAGACTCCTCAATGTGGGAATAAGGTCAAAAGACAAATATGTAGAGAATAGATGATCAATGGTAGACTCTTAAAAATATTTATATAGTTAAGGTAATTATTTTCATAAAGGTGGTTATAATCTTTAATAAGTGACTCAGTAAAGACTGGCTTTTCAGAGTGAGACTCATCGACAACAGACATAAGAATAAAAGGTGATTCATCATGAGCTGAATTATCACAAATAGTTGGTGTTATCACCAAATATTACACCCTATAAGAGATTATTTAATCCTCTTCCATATTTTGGCAACATGGAAACACTTTCAGGTATGTGGGTGTACCTATAGTGGAAGTGAGCCTTTAGATTTAAGGGCTAATTCACTGAATGTGTCTTTAAATGCTTATCACTTATCTAGTGATTTCTTAAGGGAAAAAGAGTTAAAAAATTTAACATGAACCTATTATAAGTGGGTGATATGCCAATATTTTTCCATGTGATCATCATACTTCATTCACTAAGAATCAAGGCATACAACCTAGCTTCTAAGTCTTAGAAGGTTTCTAACATGAGGGTTTCAATATAGAGGTGAGATGTATAGAAAAACACAATAAAAATGAACTATAGGGTATATTTCACACTCTAAGGATAATCATACACTTAAAAATATCCTAACACACTTGACTATACTCTATCTGACCTATCAGAATAGGAACTCTTGTATAAACATGAAAGGATAAGGGAAGAAAGGGTAGAGAATTATCACTTTACATCACCATACATCACTTGAATATTATAAAATTGTTCATGAACTCAAAACCAAACTTTTGTTATATTAAAATTCAAAATACAATGTCATTTTAGTATGGATTTGCATTATGTGGTTTGGTATTAGATTATAAAGTCCAAAATCGTAGTTATTTATAAAACCTAGGAGATAAGTGGGAAAAGAGAAGTCCAAGATCCATAAGAACATATGTCATGATAAGAGGAGTTACATATTTATTATAATAAATTAGTACATAACCATGTAGGGTATGATAGGACAAATGACCCTCCATGTTATGAAACTCAAGAAATGTGGTGTAAGACTCCTCATTCTACACAAGAAAACTAACTTCATCATTTATCCCTTTTGGAACATCCCAAAAATAACTATGGATATATCCCATGATTTTAATAAGAGGTATGGGTTTTATACATGATCAACCATGCATTGGCTACATCAATAATCATTTAGATTATTATAGAAGTGAGCCATCACTACCTGTAGTCAAAAAAACTCCTTTTTCATTCACCCCTCACACTTGGCCTCAAAATTAGCTTCATTTCTCCATGAAAATACATATAATGTGGTGAATGACACTTGGTAAGACCCTCTATGCCTTGAGAATAATTAGGTAGACCTTAAGAGGTCATCCACTTGAAGTTCTTACCCTTCTCACTATCTTTCTCAATTTGGTAGTTTTGATTACCTAAGATGAAGGTGATGGTAGACATACTTAGGAGTTATTATGAATAATTAAATTATCATATAGAGCTATATTAATTCTTTAACCTTATCCCAAAGTTGGTTTCATTTCTTGAAAGTTCTTATAACTTGAAAAACATCCAAAATAGTCAAATAAAGCCAATTTCCATCTTGTTCGTACAAGTAGGGAACACCTCAAGTGGATGGGAAAGGTCTCTAGAGAGTCCCCTACAAGTTTAAATCAATTTCATGTTCATTACACCTCATATAGATATCCCTCCATCCTTATTTTCCCAATTGGGTCTTTATCCATGATTTCATAGGGTTTTAGACTCTTTTCACTCTTAATATTCATTCATAAAAATGTGACGTTGGAGTTACATAAAAATTACACAAAATAAAATTTTATAACCTTTTTTATCTTCTCAAAACTCCTTAAACATCCATGCACAACCTCTAAGAAGATATGAGCTTCCTAAATGGGCTTCTCAAGCTTTGTGTATCATTTTGCATAGGCTTAAGTTATCCTTGAGCCAAAAGTGGATTTCTTGTGAACTTATATATGTAAAAAAACCTCAAAAACATCCAATATTTCTCTATTAATATTATCAATAATTATATAATGTTATCCTAAGGTTTAAAATGACATCAATCCCCTATTTGGGCTTTAGGCCTAAACCAGGCCTAGTAGGCTGGTCTACACTCTTGAGGGTTTAAAATACCCTATTGTGATTATGAACCTTGTGTATGATCATACATGTTGGTGCACATATTATAAATATTTACAAACCTCCATCAATGTTTCTAATAGTCTTTAATCCTTTGCATCATCCCTTTTCCTCAAAATATACCAATTTACATGCTAGGGGAGTACCCTCTATCTAAGACAAAATATAACGTACTTCCACTATTTACCCATGTAAATTGATTATTCAATGAGCTCATAAAAGTGATAGGATACATTATACATAAAAAAAATTGGACCTTTATCATATAATTATCCCCCTAAAATGTACCAAAACCTAGAAAGGACTTATGGGCTAAGTTAATTGTCTGTAAGGTCTTAACTATGGATTATGTATTGTCTTGCATTGGATAGGCCTTTATATGCATTATTTGTGTTATGTGAGGGTCTTAAAAGGCCACTAAAACCTTAACAAAAGTGTTTTGGTTCTATTTATTAGTAAAATTCTCTACATCCTTCCTCACACATGCCTTGCTCCTTGAAATGACTAGACTATTGATTGTGTTTTCTATTTGGAAGAGGGCCTTGTAGGTGGTCCTGGATAATTTAAGATTGAAGTAAATGATTATAATATTATTTATATTCCTTTAGGGTCATTATATGTCCATTTTAACTCATATATATCATGTCTCACTATTCTAACCACTATAATATTACTCCTTAGTTCACTGTTATGTCACAATCAACTACAGTTGATTGTGTTGTGGTAACATATGGTCTTGTAGATTTTGGTTCCCCCTAAAAGCTCTATAATATATCATTATAAACCATTTATGAGTCTTAAATAAAAAATTTATGGTAATTTTATCATGTCTATAGGCTTAGTATCCTCAAAGTTTGTTTTAAGATCTTTATGAACATCTATATGCAGGGTATAAGTATGAACATAAGAATCTAATAAGGGGAGATTGGTACGGTTTTAGTATAGGAGATTAAATCCAAAAAACAAACTAATAAACTAACACCTTATGATTATATTTTAGGGGGATGATAGTGAGGAAAAACCATTAATATAGCACAACTAAAAGGAAATAAAAAACTTTCTCACCTTCTTTGAATGCTCCAAAGGCTCTCTTCATTGGCTTGCTTAACTTATGCTTCAAACGTCTCCATAAATGGATATTTGGATATCTCCACCTCCTCATAGAACCATTTAATTTTTGGATTTATCTTGTGATGCTTGACTCAATAATTTGGTATAATAACACTATATCAAGTGGCTTATGAAATCATCTGGGAATTAAAGTTGACACCAAGATAGCTTAAATTTTGATCAAAAAGAACCTAGACTATCCATCTCAATATGAAGATGTGTGGCCAAGAATCCATTAAATTTTTAAGGCTAAAATTAATAAATTCCCTCATAAATATTTGGGATAGAGAGGCACTAAAGAGTCCTAGGAGGGCCTAACCATATATTTGTGGCACTTATGGCTTATGGATGCTATCCCATAGATGATGTCTTACGTGATGCAGATATTCATAGTAAATTTCCATTAATGAAATAATAAATAAACTCCATGGAGAATCCACTTAAAATCTTGATTCAAGTTAATTAGTTTTAAACATGATTAATCAATTTTGGTACAAATCTTGGAAATTGGTGCATAAATTAATCAAACTAGTCAAAATGTCACATTATTGGATCAAAATTTGAATAGAGTAAAATTAAGATGTGATGGTATATGAATTGGAACTATTATCCCATTTAGGATGTTTCTAAAACAAAATAATAAAGGCACATGTCTAGTGCAATAAAATTGGTAAGAAAGAGCAATCTAGATCACCTAGGTGTGAAATCATCATTTTGACTCAAAATGATCTGATCAAAGTTAAGTATCACATTAAATTAATTTCCCCATTTAGGGATACATTAAATTTAATTGGCACTTTTCTATGATAATATCAAACCATTTAATATTTTTAAGTGATATTGGCATAAATTGTGCATTTTATTAGAAATTGGTATGAAGCATGGTTGGAGGTCATTGGTGCCCAGTTTCAAGTGTCTACAGTTTGCCCTATTTGGGAAGGCATTGAAAACTATAGGCATAATAACATATTCTAAAAGAATGAAAATGTCATACATGCCTACAACTTCAATGGTGATGAATTAACTATAGCTTCCCCCTCAAGGGAGTAGTTGGCATAAGGGGCAACAAATGGTCCCTCAAAAGAGGAAAATATTGGACTAAAAAGGATGAAAATGATGTGGTGGAAACATAATGACATGATCAAAGTTGAGAAAAATCACCAATAGTACAAGTGGAATGGTGTAAAATGGTTTGTCCAAAGGTAGTTATAAGTATTATACCTCGATAGTGGCAATGTGGTATGATAACACAATGATTTTCCCAAAGGTGGTTATAATCATTGAGAAGATGGATCTGCCCTAGTTAGGATAGACAAATAGGATAACAACATGACCTTGTTAGGTAGAAAAAATTAAATTATTGGTGATAACATAATGATTTTCCCAAATGTGGTTATAATCAATGAGAATGTAGGAGGGATAGTGTGCAATGATTTTCCCATAGGTGGTTATAATCATAGGACCCTAATTATGGAAAACATGACTGATTGGTCAATGATGATGATAACTTGATATCAAAGATAAATGTGAATTGAGACAACCTACTATTAGGGAGATTCTCATATGAACTAATAAAGGTTGAAATTCTTTCATTATTTAATTACTCTATATGGGATAGCATTGGGATGTTGCTAATTTTGAGGAGATGTCAATGCTACAATTTCTATGTAGACTTCTTGAAGATAATTTTTGTTGTATCATGTGATGGTAAGAATCATGATAAAACACCATGAGTATTGGGTTGAAAGATGCATAAGGATTGACTCTTGATATCTAATACTCAAATAGAAAACAATGCACTAATGATAGAAACCATGGTGATAGTGTAAAAATATGAATATGGATGATTCAAGTATAAATCTGCAAGGAATCACCCAATGAATGTACTTAGACTGAATCAAGGAAATTATTTTGAAAGAAAATAGACATATACACAAGCAAAAAAAAAAAAAACAAGCATATAAATAAAGAAAGAAATAAATAATATTTATTTCAAATGTTAGTACAAATAACATGACCTAAACTAGACAAATATTTCCCCTATAAAATAGGTGATAACAAAAAAACATGATTGGGGGAATATAATAAAAATAATGGGTTGGTCGAGATATCTCCATATGCACTAGGAAAGTGGGTATTATCACATAGTTCCATGGATGATATATCCAACAAAAACTTCAAGCCAAATGTAGTTCTCTCAGAAAATGGGAAGAAAATGATAACTTAATGAAAAACAAACATGATGGATATGAGAGAAGAATATGAATGGTCTTGAAAAATAGAAAGTGCATGGGATAAAAGGCCAAAAAGGATGGGGAAATTAAATGGAAAGTGATTTTCTTGTGACTTATTAAGGGTTTCCAAAATCCTTAAGGCAAAGAAGTGGTTAATGTTTTTGTTTTTTCTAAATGATTTTACAAATGTTTTTGAAAATTTCTAGGTATCTCAAATCAATCAAGAATAATGACACACTAAATGGTCCAAGATTGCAAAATGGTGAGAGTGTGATGTAAATAGGGATTGAGATGATGTCAACATGAATAAAACAAAACCCACATAATCTTGAAATGGCCCTAGATCATATTAGTTTTAGCTTATAATGGAGGAATCTGACTAATGTAGAAGCCAATTCAAAAAAAATAGGCATAGTTTATAAATGACATAATAAATTATAGGAATGGAAAGGTGGTACTTCAAGGAATGATAAACAATTATTTCCCCTAATATTCCCATAGGTAGTTATAACTAAGATACAACAACATAGGTCACTGACACTAATTTTCCTATAGGTGGCTATAATTAGTAGCATGACATACATAGAGATCAAAAAAATAAATGAAGGATACAACTACCAAAACTTTTGTCATACTACTCTAAAATACTACCTCTATTTGGACTACTTAAAATAACTACAAAAAATAATCTAATTCTTTATGCTAAAAATGTGAAACTATTAGATGAACCAATGTCAAACAGGCTAGGTAGATAGGGTTCAAAGCATGGTTTAATGATACAATGAAACGGTAGAAGGAATAAGTGAATGTCAGAAGGATAGGATTGGTAAGGTGGTAATATGGAAGTTTATACAAATAATAATATTGATAATATGGTACAACATGAAATGAACCTTGTAGATAATACACTAAGTCACTCAAGCATAGTACCACATGAGGTGGATAATGTTCATCGACTCATCAAGTTCATCTTCAACTAGTTTGGTGAACCTGTATGCTCATGTGCCATATTCTATAATAATGATGAAAGGTCCCATCTTGTTGGGTTTAAACTTGTCTTTATGATTCTTTTCAATCATTGTATTCTTTTGGTTCTCTTTAAGAAAAAGATCACCAAGTTTGAATCCTCTATTTTTCATACACCAATTATAGTGGCCTTAGAGTCAATTCTAATAGGCCTATAAATTGTTCACCACACCTATGAATTTCTCATCAAGAAACTCTAGCTCTTGTAGGAAAATTACTCAATAGTCATTGTCATTTAGAATATGCCTAAAAGAGATGTGTAATAAAGGTAACTTGACCTTAATGGGAATAATGGCTTCTGTACCATAAACAAGTATGGAGTGGATCCTATAGGGGTAGGGTGATTTGTGTAGTATTCCCAAAGGGTGTAGGATATTTGAAGGTGTCAATCATGACTAGAATCATTGACAATCTTTTTGAGGATGTTAACAATGGTTTTTTTATGCTTCAGCTTGACCATTACCTTGAGAGTAATATGTTATAGAAAATTGTTGTGTGATTTTATACTCAATACATAAAATTTTAATTTCTTTGTTCTTGATTGATCCTCCATTATCAGATATAATATTAGAAGGGATATTGTAGTGGTAGATGAGATGGTTAAAACTAAATTTGGAAATTTCCTTTCTAGTCATGTAAGTGAGGGGTATAGCTTCAACCCACTTAGTGAAATATTCAGTGGCAACAAGGATATGTTTATGGCCATTAGATGAGGTGAGGTTTATCTTTCCAATGAGGTTGAGGCCCCATACAAAAAATGGCCATGGTGTCACATTGGTTTCAAAGTCTTGGCTAACGCATCAATAAGATTATTATGCCATTGGCATTTTTCACACTTCTTCATATATGCAATTGCATTTGCATCCATTGTAGGCCAATAATACCCCTTACACAAGATCTTTTTAGATAGGACTGCCTTTTTGGTGTGGGCTCCACATAATCCTTTATGAAATTCTTGTAACACTAGTGTAGATTATATCAAAGTTAAACAATGAAGTAGAGTTATATAAAAAATATGGTAGTAAAGGGTTTATCTAAGTAAGGTATAATGAGTGTTTTAGTGAATGAAGGCTTTGATTGCTTGTGGGATTTATCATGTGTCATAATTTAGATGTGAAGGTAGTTGTAAAGTTATAAATACTAGATAGATCTAGGACCAATAATAGTATAAATCATCATAATGGTTAAAAGTGCATGACCTGATGCTAGAAAATTATCCATGAGGAACTAATTCTAGATGTGTTTATTTGTCAAATCAAAGATACAATATTACTCATATCATCTATGGTTCTGTTACTTTACCTTGGTATATGTTCAAATTGGACATCAATAATTTGCTATTTAAGAGTGTCAACCATGGCCTTGTATGGTACCAATTTGTCATCTTTGGTCTAAAATTGGTCTATAGCCTAATTGATGATTAACTTAGAATCTCCATAAACTTTAATATGTTGTATGTTTGATTGTACTTCTTGGTGAGGCCCTACACTAAGTGCTTCATATTCATCCATCTTATTGGTACAAGAAAAGTTGATTCTAAATGATTTAGGGATTAGATCCAATCATGGTGTAATAAATCAAAGGCTTTCCCCTGATAGATGTGTTGTGAATGACCCATAAAAATAAAGATTCTAGTGCTACTCATTAAGAGGTGTTTAAATGATGGTCATTATAGATTCATCAAGAAATTAGAATGTGAGTGGCTATGTATTAACAAGGGGTGCTTCAACAAGCTGATCTTTAAGAACTTTCCCCTTAATGGCTTTTTGGTTGATGTACTCGATTTAAAACTCACTAAGAAGCATGATCCACTTAGCCATATGGCCTTGTAAAGATATTTTAGATAGTAGATACTTGAGCATATCTAATTTTGAAATAACCATGGTCTTATTATTTAACATATAATGGCATAATATTTGAGCTACAAAGACCATAGCTAAACAAGATTTTTTAATGGTCATATAATTGTGTTCATGCATGACCAATGTAAAACTTAAGTAATACACAAAATATTCCTTTCCATTATCATCACGATGAGCTAGAAGTGCCCCTAGAGCATTGTTTGTAGCTAATAGATACAATAAGAATGGATTTTCAGGCATAAGAGGCAAAAAAATAGGTGGATTCAATAGATAATCCTTTAACAACTAAAAAGATACCTAGTAGTGATCATCCCAGTGAAATGTGACTCCCTTACTCATAAGATGCATAAAAAGATGGCATTTATCAGCCAACTATGATATAAAGCATTGGATAGACTGAATCTTTCCCTACAAACTGTGGAACTACTTCAAATTAGTTAGTGGGAACATCATAGTGATGGCTTGTACTTTGGCTAGATTGACTTTAATGCCTCTATGAGACATAATATATCCAAAAACTTTTATTGAAGTAAATCCAAAGACACACTTCTTAGAATTTATTCTAATTTTTTACTCATGCAATATTTTAAATATTCTACGTAACACTACTAGATGATTGGCCCTAGTCTTTGATTTTCCAAGAATGTCATTGACATAGTCTTCAACAATGTCATGCATCATATCATGAAATATGATGGTCATGGCTCTTTGGTATGTGGCTCCAGCATTTTTGAGACTAAATGATATAACATAATAATAGAATTTTCCCCATGGAGTAGTGAATGCTATTTTTTGTTAGTCTTCTAGTGCAATTCTAATTTGGCCATACCTTAAAAATTCATCCATTAGTGAAAGCATTTCATAACCCAATTTGGAGTCAATGATCATGTCAATGTTTGTCAATATAAATTCATCCTTAGGGAAGCTTTGTTTATGTCATGTAAATCATTATAGATTCTAATTCTTTCTAGCTTTTTACTCACTAATACAATATTTGAGATCCACTCTAAATAGTCAATTGATCGAATACATCCTAATTTCACGATTTTTTCTAACTCTTTTTTCACTAATATAGGAATACAAGGATGCATCTTACATAACATTTTTTTACTAGTTTGGCATCAATATATACCACAAGGTGGTACATAACCAAGGTGTGGTCTAAACCTGACATGTCAAAATAGGCCCATACAAATATGTTAACAAATTACCTCAAAAAGGTTGTAAGGGCTTCACATTACTTCTCTAATGGATGCACCTAGCTTGATCCATTTTGGGTCATCTATATTATCGATGTTAACCTCTATTATGTCTTCCACAACAAGGGTCAAACTATCTTCAAGAATAGTAGGTAAAAATTTGAACTGTTTGTCTATGTCAGAGTCCTCAGTTATGACTTGTTCTTTGAGATCTCCTAAGCATGATGAATCAAAATATCCCAATGGGAATGATGGCCATGTAACAATTTCTTTTGGAAACTCTTAAATCATTTGATAAAAATTTATTGTTTTTCAAAACTAAACTCAGACCCATAGACAAGCTCATCATTGGTGGTCTCCTGAGCTATGTTTGAAAAACATTGAACACCCCTATCTAATTATGCCTAAAACAAATTTTCACCACTAGACTAACCTTTTTTTTTACTTTTTCCCTAGTCTAAAAGTTCCTTAAAGAGGTTTTTACTTTGACACCTCAATGTGTTATTTATTTGGTTTTGGATAAGGGTGTTTTGGTTCCTAGTTGTACACCTCTTTCACTCAGCATTTCACACTTGAGATAAATGGCAAGCAAAGATGGAAAACCTACTAGAATTTCATTATAATCAAGGAGGATTTTGACATCAGGAATGGAATGAATGGATAAAATGATTGGGAGGAACCTAAAAGGGTATGGTTAACTCCTTGCTACTTTTGGTTCTGCCTAAAAGAAGGTGAGAGGACCTATGGGGTAGTTCGCTCACATGGATAGATTATTTGATTAGATCTCCATGAGGATTATTGGCACAAGGGAATACAATTCTAGCTATAACACAACCAAAATTCATCACTTCACCTGAGAAGGGTTGTCACATAGAATGAGCAAATATTCTAAGTCATACACAAGCTATTAAAGATAGATATGAATATGATTACAACCTTAATTATAAATAATTTTCAATAAAAGAGGGTTGAATAAGAGATTGCAATGTTGGGCTTTAAATCACAAAACATAAACATATGTTAATTACATAATGTTTATGCATCTGTAGTCAAATAACACTTCAATTATGTAAAGGTAATGTTATATTCAGGGTAAGATAGGGTAGGACAAGATTTATCAATTAATAGAAGAGAAAGTGGAGGGTTAATGAGTGAGCACAAAGAAAATAAATAAACTGCTATATCATCTTTACCAATAAATGCATTATAAATATGAAACAAATGAAATTAAAATCATGTATAAGTGATATCCTTCAAGAACCCCTTTTAACTGAATCTATGAGCCTAGGACTACCCTTAAAAAGGATATCAATACCCTATTCACAAATCTCAAATCAAAAAGGATTTTGTAACCTATATATAATCTCTAAATGAATACCATGGAGATGAATACACTAGATAACCAATCTATTGAGCATGTAAAATAGAGCATTGTACTTCAACAATAGGAAGAGAATGGGAACCACAAATAAATTTCATTTATCAATTGAATTTAAATTAAATACATAACAACCTAACACTATTCAAGATAATTATGTGATAAGGGAGACATATCAAATGCTCTCAAATCTTGCTAGTGATTTTATAGCAAAAATCAAATTGGCACTAGAAACATCACACAGAGAGAACTCTTTGAGGCTATAACTCTTAAATCAAAAATTTAATTGAAAATTATAAAGGGATAGAACCCCTTTACTTATACAATTGATCTAAGCCTAGCATATTCCTAAAGATGCTCCAACTAGAAAATTCTTTCATGAGCCTAGAGCCTGTTAAACCTTGTAACAAACATGAATCCTCATATATGCTCATGTTCCTATGATGATAATCCTCCACCCCAATATAATATTTTATATTTATCTATGTGGAGTAAGATATCACAAGGGACAAAACAAAAACTTTATCCACTTGCATAACAGAAAAAAACATCCTTTTCATATCCACATGATTATATAAAAACTAACTAAAATGGGTGTGCCATTAACAGGCCAAGTAAAATGGTTTCCCAGTGATAAATAAGAAAAAAGAAGAAGGGATGGAAGATAAGAAAGAAATGGTCCCAGCTCATAAGGACCAAAATATCCAGTTATTCTCCACATTTGACATGGAGGATGAAATCTTTTGCCAACTTCTTATTATACCTTGTATATCCTTCTAGAGTAGGGGTGAGATTCCATTAGTCTAGAATTAATTCATATTTTAATTTCACTAAGTATTCTTCAAACTAGGTGGTAATATTTTGAATCATAGTTTGCTTTCATTTGATGAGTTCCTTAAGCTAGTCACAAGACTTCTCAAGTGACAACAACTCCTTTATTTTATCAACATCAAAGGACTCTTATTGTGCATCAATGAGGTTTTTTAGAGTAGTGCATATTGTCTCTTCCTCTAAATCACTTACACCATCAAGGCTCACCATCTTCCTACATGTATTATATGTTTCTTTTGTTTCAGTCTTGAGGGACTGCTTTTCTAATTTCAAATTGAAGATGCCATCTTTGAGCATCGCCAATCGATGTTTGATTGCTAATTGACATTCTCTAAGATTATTTTAATCATTGGGACCAATGATATTTTCTTATACTAAAGTATTTGTGCCCATATTGTAACCTTATCCATTTTTCACTAGACTACTTCCCACTTCTTAATGTCTACCTCATAGATAAGAATTTGAGCATGACACTCCCTCTTATTATCCACTATGTTGTTCAAGCATTTCCATGCTAAGTGGACTATTTATTCATCCCTAGTGCACAAATCTTATTACCATTTTCTGTCGCCCTTCCTCTAGACTTCAAGTCATTAATTTAACTAAAATCAAATGACTCTATTGAGAAAATAGGATGCTTTGGAGAAATATTGGTATTTGGAGTTATTGCCTTGGGCTCACTCAATATCTTTTTCAAGTACTAGATCATAGCTTGATTTTATGCCTTCAACTCCTCCATGGTGGCTTTGCCTTTGTCCATTTTATGAGCCACCATGTTCACCAAAACCTGTAAATTGTGTTTTAGCTCATTCCTTAATGGATCCCCTAGATTGTAGCTATAAATAGTATAAATCTCAAGGGGAGCATCTTTATTCAAAGCATCTTATAGGGGAATGGCTATCTCTACATTCCTTCTCTTGTAGTAGTAAATGTGGTTATAGAATGTGTCTTGTACTTCTTAGGGGATTTGGCCTTGTACGCTTGAGTGATATTTAGTACATCAATCTCCCTAATCTTGTTCATGATGTCCTTTTTTATAACCTATTATTTGACCTAGATAAGGGGTCTAGTCTAAAATTCCATTGATGTAGTGAACATTGATATAGGCCTTGAGATAGTGTAAGGTGGTGTCATTGGAGTCCTTGATGTAAGAAGTGCCACAATAATGGCCTGTGTACTCAATAGAAACTATATAATTACTTTGTCACTCTCTAAATCCTCACCACCTTTTTTTATCTAGGTCCCACTTCAAGGTTTGGCTCTATATAATCCAAAACTTCAAAATCAATCTCAAATTAGAGAGACTCCAATAATTTCTCAATAGAGCTCCCTTATCCTATGGACTAAATAAAAGGTTCCACAACCACTTCACTTTCTTTATTTACCTAAGCTTTAGGTATAGATGAGGCTATGGTGACCTCCTTGATGCCTTTAGGAAACTCTCCACCAATCATGGCCTCTATACCTTTATTTTGGATTGGATCATGAAATTTAATGTGGGGATGAAGACTTTGAAGTACTTCAATTATAACAAAACTACCTGAAATATCCTCCTTAGCACTTTTATTGGACTAGTCCAATTCTATATTTATCTCTATATGGGATGGGTTAGCCATTTGTATGTTTTCTCCCCCACCTTCCTTTGTACTTTCCTTATCCTTTGGTACTAAACTTGACACCTTTAGAGGGGAAGGGACAATCAATGATACTTCTAGAGCTACTTGTGGGATTTATTATTTAACTCCACTTTAAGATCAGTAGTGACTTAAACATTGTGATCTAGCTCCACCTTAGGTTTCTCATCAAATTTATTCATTTCTTCAACCTCACCTTGATTATTTTGGCTTAATGGTTGGGTGATGACATTCTCAACAAATGTCTCTATATCTAACAAGATATTTCTCCTAAGGGGCTTGAACTTGAGTGGATACCTCAACCCCAACCTACATAACATATTCAAAAGAGAGGATCAATTAAGGTTGTAATTTATTCCTCATTACCCTTACCTTTTATTCCTGAAGGACCCTCTTCTACAAATAAACCAACCATCAGGACCTTCACTGGGGTTTGGTGTCCCTCCCTTAAAGTTCTTTGCCCAATTTTTACTTATGGAGGAGTGAATGCTAGTTTTTTCTTCATCACCTTAGCAATGGGCATATTTTCATCTATGTCTTATTCTTTACTCATATATCTTAATCTCTAATCATACATGGATTAATCTTCTTTCCTCTTCATAGGGAGTTATTTTGAAGGTAGGTCTTTGATTACAACCTTTTTCCTTTTCTTAAAAATCTCAATGGGAGGTTACA
Source organism: Torreya grandis (assembly GCA_037957365.1). Lineage (NCBI taxonomy): Eukaryota > Viridiplantae > Streptophyta > Pinopsida > Cupressales > Taxaceae > Torreya > Torreya grandis. The sequence goes on along the minus strand of JARHVA010004239.1, from coordinate 1,579,101 downwards.
GAGCCCTCTTGACTTTTTTTTCTTGGGCTTCTCACCTCTTATTCACCTCCTCTCTTCCTTGAGTAAGTCATTAGAGGAAATAAAATTGATGGCTATTGTGCTAGTGGAGCCATGGGTGGATCAAGTGGAATAGTAGTTGGATTGACCACTAGAATGGCTAATGGGATGACTGGTATCATTAGGGATCCCTCTAATGAAATGGATATTGGGGTGGAACTAGCCAATGCCACCTCCCCAATGGTGATCTTATCCCAATTTTTAGCCAAATTTGTTAATTTTGAAAAATACTATCCCACCTTGGACGATGATGTGGATATGGATTCCACATCAATTATCTTGGTGAAGTCAACATCACCAACCTTGTTTTTTCCTTTTCCCTTCATCACTAGAAGTGGAGCCAAGGGAACACCATTATAATTTGGAATGAAACCATTTAACTCCTAAACTTGTCTACATTCCTAGAGGGTAGGGGTATCATAATCATTGAGATCAACCCCATATTCCTTCAACCACCTGAAGGTTCTTCTCATGATTAATATGGCCCTTTATGGAATGGAATAATTTTCCTTAGCAATGAATTCCACCTATGAGATGGCCTAGGATTCAATATTGGATTGGTTATACACTGTAGATAATGTCCTTTTATCATTCTCCATGTCCTTTAGGATGGGACAAATGTTGTAAGCAATAACTTCTTATACTATTAGCTTCATGAAGTTTAGTTTTCTAACATCTTACTTAATAATGCAATTAAATCAGATGAATTCATAATGTGATTGATTTAGAATCACACTCATTGTGTTTATCCTCCATTTGATATCATAGTTTATCCTGAGTGGCATCTTATCAATCATATATTGGCCCATTTCTTGATCCAATCCCTTAAATTTTATAATAGAAGGACATGAATAATGTCCAATTTAATCAAAAACTTGAAAGGATTGTTCATCTTCTTCACTATTATCATTTTGTGTGGGGGCACCATTTATCAACTCAACTCCATCACTACTAGTCAATCATCTAGGTATCTCGATAGTTTATATGGAGACCCCAAGTAGACATTGATTCTGATATAAGTGAACAATCTAAACTGAATATATGAGGCACCATACTTATCAATGGTTTCTCTGGGCCCTTTAGATATCCTGTTGAGGATTTTTAGAGGATAGAAGACACTCATCATATTATTAAAGAAGCAATACAAACTTTGCATAAATTTTGTCTAGATCCATCTAAAGTTATTTATGGATAAGTCTCATATATACTCATTCCATTGGGATTCTTTGTGAGCCAATGGAATGTCTTATTATGCACAAGGATATACATTAAATAGGAGGACATGTATAATGTATCTATAACTCCTCCTCTGAGTGGATTGCAACATGAAGTTGTATCATGTACATGTGTATGTTTTCACTTAAAATGGTGGCCCAATTCAACTTCTTTTGTTGTTTCAAAACACAAATTAAGGTTATGAACATCCAAGGCTCAAACTTCTCTATGGTGGGAATAACATAGATTCTAACTATCGTGGCAAATCGCATAGTAGGGTAATTCTTTGAATTTTCCCTAGTTTCAAACTCTTAGACATTCTATAGACCTTTTACCTTTTTTTACTAGCTAGTAGGAGTTGACAATGTCCCATATTATTTTTTTATTCTTGTTTACATACTCTTAACATTCTTCCAAAGAGAGTTTAATAATTTTAGGTTGGGTAGGAGTCCCAAGCATGGTGTTGAGGGATAAAGGAATGAAAGAGAAGAAAATTGATTAACTTTCATCAATGATAGCTGTTGTCCCCCAAAAAAAATGTCACTCTTTTTGGGACAACGTATGAGCCATTTTGGTCCTACAAGACCAAATTTACCTCTTCCCTTTTCAAAATTTCTTCTAAGATTTCAAGTTCCTCACTTTTTAATATTTTCCAAAAATATATAGACTCAACATGCTTGAAATTAGCAGGTTAAACTGTTTCAATGGCCTCTTCAGATGAGTTCAATCAAAAGGGGCGAGTTTCCAACACTTGGGCATTTTCAGGATTGGTTCAATGTCTTGGTTCAACCAAAAAGGGGCTCATCGGCAAGCTTCTAAGTGAAGATTAAAATGTTGAACCTTGAACCACTTTGGTTAAATGGTTTAATGGTTTCAAAGTTCAACATCATTGACAGGGTTAAAAGAGTTAAGCACTTTAGCCAGATTGAACCATTCAGTGATGTTAGGAGGACACTCAACCGCTTTGGTAAGTTCATCAGCTTTCCAAAAGACTAAGCTTCAAGGAAGGAATGAACCATTGAACCAAAGTTGGTTTAATCAGTCAGTTCAATCAAAATGGTTCAAAGGAGCAACTTGAAAAGAATGAGTCAAGTGGAAGCCTCCACATGTCATCTACTGAGCCCCATTGCATTTTGTTTCTAATCGTAATAGAAGATGCCACCTATCCTTACTGAAGCTTGTCAGAAGCCTCCAAGTGTCTCCATCCAAAGCTTTTAAGTTTCAATAGTTTTGAAGTTCAACATGTAGGTATTTATTTTTCATGCAAGTTTTTGTCTAAGTCTCAAGAAGCCATAGAATGTGCCACGTGTCCCTTGAAAAATTTTGGTAGAAGCTGACAAGTGTCAATCTCTACAATTTTTCCCTCCTACTTCTTGTTTTCATAAAGGCTGTGGTGGACCCCTAGTGAGCTACTAAAGAAAGTAGAACCTGCCATGTGTCATCATCTACCTGACTCTCCAAAGACAATTGGAAGCTACCACCTGTTCACTTACAACTCTGCGGAGAGTGACACGTGTCTGTGTCTAAGTTTTGAATAAGTTTATAAGCTTCTCCTTAGAATTTTTTAGATCACAGTAGAGACCACAACATGTTATCATCCATGTGAATCTAAAATAAATCCCAAGTGTTTTCAAAGGCTGCTAAAGCACAACAGAGACTGCCATGTGTCATCTTCCAATGGACTCATAAAAAATGTTTCTAAAGCTTCTAAGAGTAGCAGAAGCTGCCACATGTCCTCACCTATTTCAAAGAGGATGCTACCACATGTCAATTTTTTAGTGGAAAGTGACTAGAGAATAGAGAGGCAATTTAAGGACCTGATTCAATAGCCAGAAAAGGAGTTTCCAAGAAGGATGATAGACCCGTAGCCATCAAATTAGGGGCAATCAATTAGCTATTGGCTTTCAACTGATGGCAGACCCGAGGATGCAAAATTGGTGGCAATGAAGTGTTTGCTGATTTTTTAAAACTTAAGTGTGAGAGCCCTAATCACTACAAATCAAAGGAAATAATATGAAATATCTGGAGTATCAACACAGTGTTTAGATCCAATAGACCTCTTGAACTTAGAAACATGGATGCAGATTTTTCAATCCTTTAAAAGACATGACTTGTTTAGGAATAAAGGCAAAGTGAATAATGGTGCAATCAAGAGAGGAAACTAAGAGGATCATCTAGTTTTAGGGGATGACAATTGAGTTAAAATATAGAAATGAAAGTGCATTCAAAGTATGGCATGCGCAACATGAGCTGTTTCATGGGATAAATGCGCCAAACTTCTCTCAACCTCTATATATTGTAATCTCTCTTATTGTTATGAAGGATCTTTTCCTGCTATAGAAGCAAAAACTCTGCCTAAATTGAAAGGCATTTACTGAGACTTTGAGCTCAGATTGTTAATCATTTTTCTTCATTTGAATAAGAAAGCAAGTGACTTTTTCAGACTTTGTACTGGAAATAGCCTATGTTATTTAGGAAATTATTCATATGTCTATTTCCTAGAAGCATTCTTGTTTATCTAATCTAACAAGCAGAACTAGTGGAAGTGGTTAGGAAGGTGTCCTGAAGACAAACTATGGGATGACTTTGTGCCCCCACAAGTACTTTTAGTGTGTTTGTATTTTCTTTTTCCTATGTAAAGGACCTTGGGATGACTTTGTGCCCCCATTGTTCTTCGCATCTCTCTCTTGGGTAGTTAAGGTGGAGACTTTGTGTTGCATATTATATTGCTAGTTACTTTGTACTTAGGTTGCCAGTTACTTGTTCCTTAAAAGGACACCTGCTATTTCCTACAAGAATACTTCTGAAAGAAGAGAAGTGCCTTCAATTTTTCATAAGATTTCTCCTCTATTTTTAACATCATCTCTGAAAAAAGAGAGATAAATGGTTTGTCCTGCCCTTGTGTCTTATTTTCTACTTATATATATATATATATATATATATATATATATATATATATATATATATATATATATATATATATTATATAGCTCTGTATAATTAATAGGGAACCTCCCCTTGATGAGAGGAGAGATTTATCCCCTTTTGATGTACTAAACCTGCACATCTAGTCAATCAATCTCCTTACTGTTGTGGTGATAGGACCTATTTTTCTCACCAATTAGCTGGTCAACAAAATATTCACCCAATAATAGTCATAGTATTTGGTTGATATACTCGAGCACATGCAATCAATAATTATGGGTATGGGGTAACCGAGGGGAATATTTCTATAGGGGTGATATAACTCATGCTAAGATTTAAGACCACTAGTAAAGGGTTTGGCTACTATAAGACATTTAATAAGGCTATAAAGTATAACCCTTGAACATTTATATCTTTGATTCCATCTAAAATAGAAATTTTGTTTCTTTTCACAGATGTTGAAGATGTTTCCATTACTCTCTAGCTTTATAATGCAGTACATTGAAATCAAATAAATTATTCACTCAAATCACCATTGAAATACCTTCAAACCCCTTTAGAGAACATAATACAATGAGCTAGAATAACACTTACTAATAATCTAGAGGTTTGTATATAATTGAAGCTAAAAATATTTGAAGAATTCATCGTAATCACTATTTCATAGTTAGGGAACACAAATGGCTCAAAGATGCAAGTAAAATCTTTGAATGCAAAAGGTAAATGTTAATGAAATTAAATACCTTAGTTATAATTTTTTGCATTTCAAATTAGGGTTTCCATTAGTTTTTTGAAGCATAATGACTATTTACCAACTACCCATTTTATTCATTGGATCTTCTTTCAAAAGATGAAGGAGAAGGTGCAAATGTTTCCCTTATGTCTGGCAATGTTCCTTGCAACATGTGGATCCATATAATAAAATTTTCCATTTTAGTTATTTTCAAACCTTCAAAGACTTTTTACACCTTACCCACTAAAAGGCAAGTGATTAAATATTCAAAAAGGGCCTAAATCTTGAAATTCCCCCAAGGACCTACCACATGTTATTACATTTCTTTACAAATCTAGGCATTTAAGAACTTTTTGTACCTTTCCCACCAAAAGGTAAATGGGACAATCCACAAAAAGGGCCTAGAACTCATAAAACCCCAAAGATCCACCACGTGTCTACTTTGGATGTTAGCTCAAACTCTCAATCAATTTTTCACTTATACATGATCCTTCTTGATATAAAGAAGGGTGAAAGATTATTTTGATCACTAAAAATACACTTATTACTTGTAAAAGGGAATGAACAAGTCATTACCTTGTAAATTTGATGATTCTAACTTGGGCATTTTCATGGGATAAAATCTTAGGAGTCCCCTAAGATAATCATGTGTCTTTCATTCAGCTCATCAGGCAATTCCTCACCTTAGTCACTAAAACAAGTTGAAGGTGAAAAATGGAAATTTCATCTAGGGCCCCAGAACTTTTCTTATTTGAGCACAAGGAAGCAAATCAATGTATGCAAAGAGACTTGGATACATTTCTATCTTCTCACAGTGAATCTTCCCACCATGAAACCTTTGGCTGAAATATATGACCTTATAATTCCTTTAGGATTTTTGCATGGACAAAATTCCTGAAGGGAAAGTGTCATTTAGAATTTTTTCCATAGACAAAATTTTTGAAACAGAAAATAATTAGCATCTTTCTAAAAATAAAGGATTTCCTTCAGGATTTTTATTTGAGAAAAATACTTGAAGCACAAGTGCCCTTCAAAAATTTTGATACAGACAGAAATTCTAAAATAAATGACCCAAAATAAATGAAATAACTCTTTGGAACTTGTGTAAAACACTTAGCCCAAAATAGATAAGTCATGGAATTCCTTCAAAACTTTTGTAGTGGATAAAATGTTTGATAGAAATAAGTCTTCATAATTTTTGTCCTACAAAAAAAGTTTAAAGAACTATTTTCATTAGACATTGTATTCCTGCAAAAGGCCTAAGAAGTCTAAGGGAAAGAACACCTTCACCAAGCAAAGACATGATAAAGGATTTAACAAATTATGAACATGGACTTGACCTTATAAAGGAAAACATGGAGACAGAACTGGGGATAATGACTTAAACATTGATACTCAACCTAGGTTGGCCTTAGGTATTTTCACAAATAAGGGCCCAATTGCTCCAGTGAAATTTTAAGCACTAACACAGGCTCTCATAAAAATTGGAAAATCAAGAAAATACTATAGATAGAGATATCAAATCACAACATGTTTTCAACATCCCAATTTTTCTATGTTAAAAAGGGTACACATTACTTGGTGTAGATTTGGGCTCTAATATCAGCTCTTGCTTTGGGATGTGTACCCCTAGTGGGTACACAGAGAACATCATACCATATGCCTATCCATTAGGCCATGAAGTCAAAGATTTTGCAACAAAGGCAAGAAAAACACACCATAGGTGAATAAATTTATAACAAGGCATCTGAAGACAACTAAGAAGGAAAAGTAAAAAACACAAACTATATAAACATAATCTTAAATAGGGAAACAAAACACAAAGGGACTATACAACATGTACATATTTACATAGGCTAGCATGGACTTAATTTAGAAAGTTCTTGAGGTGTCTATCATTAACTGGTAGTTCTAATATTTATCCATCAATATCTCTAAGATAAAATGTATGGTTCCCTATTTTATAATCAATGGTGTAGGGACACATCCATAGGGAATCAAATTTACCATTTTTTTCCTTATCTTCATGCCTAATATCCTAGAGTAAGACCAAATCACTAATTTGAAAATATTTCAGGGTGACCTTTTTATCAAAAATATTTTTGAACCTTTCTTTAAATTTTAAATGGTTTTCATGAGCTTGTCTACGAGATTCATCAAGCTCTACATTCTAGTTGATTATTTTATTATAGTGATCTACTTCTTCTTCATCCTTAGCTATTTGTTGCATAAATTGGTAAGTAGTTAATTATAGATTAAGGGGTAAAATAAATTGATCTCCATAAACAAGATCAAAAGGGCTTATTCTAGTAGACCTTTTAGGAGTCAACCTATCAGCCTAGACAACAAACTTCAACTACTCACCCCATTTCCATTTGTTGGCATCCAGGGTCCTAATAATCTTTAATAGATTCTTGCTAGTGGACTTAACCTACCCATTTCATTGTGAATTGTGATTGGAGTAATATGCTAGATAAATCCAATAATATTCACATAATGTAAATAATTATTTTTATTTGAATCACATGGCATTATCACAGACAATTTTAATTGGCACTCCAAATTGATAAATCATATTATTCAAAAAGAAATCATTGACTACCTAATGAGTTTATTTTTTGGTAGGGATTACTTCAACCCATTTAGTGAAGTAATAAATGGCCACTAAGATCCACTTATGACCAACACTTGAAGCATATGATATTTCACCCATGAAGTCCATTCCCCACTGCTTGTAAGGTCCCTTAACAAAAACTGGTTGCAATGGAAGTGATATGGATGATTTCATTCTCCTAGATAATCACTATCATTCTTCACATCTCCTTACCATAGCAGAAACATATTTGAATAGAGTGGGCCACCAATAACTAGTCCTTAGAATCTTATGTGTAGTGACATTGGGAGCTAAGTGACGACCACACACACCACTAGGGAATTCTACAACTAATTCAAAAATCTCATGTTCTATTAAGCACCTCAAGAGGACACCATCTAGGTTCTTCCAAGATAGATCATCTTGTAATATAATATATTCTAAGATATTAACTTCAAGGTCCTCCTTTGATTTTTGTCTAAGTGGGGAGGATAATTTAAAATCTTCAAATAATAGACTATATCTTTATACCATGGAGATTGGTTGTACTTGGATTCAAGGATATCAACAGTCCATTATATATTATTCACCTCTATAGCCTAGAATTTGCCATCAGTCATCATCTTTGTGAGACCCATGTCTCTTACCAACTTAGTAGTCTATATCTCCAAATTATATTCTTGAAGCTTATTGACCCATCGACATATTTTGTCAATGGTTTCATTCTGAGTTAATATGTCTTTCACTATAGGTGAGTAACATAGGTCACAATATTTGAACTTAGAATGTAGGATCTAAACTATTTGATATCCTTTAAGAGAGAAAAGGCTTATTTTTCCATTATGGTATAGTTCAACTCAGATCCTTACAAGACCTTAATAAAAAAGGCAATTGGCTATTTGTGACCTTCATCATTATTTTATAGTAGCACTACAACAATAGTATGTTCAAATGCAAATGAAAATATCTAGAAATATTTTCTATGGTTAGGAATGAAAAGCATTAGGGTAGTTTTTATAGCTACCTTGATGTCCTAGAATGATTTGGTATCCTTTTGTTCCCACCTTATAGTTTGATCTTTTTTTAACAGTGAAGTAATGGGTAGAGTAATCTCTACAAAATTGGAAACAAACCTTCTAACAAAGTTAATTTGGCCAAATAAAGATTGAATACCTTTCTTGGTATATGGGATGGGTACTTTGTCAATGGCTTCTAACCTTTAAAAACATATCATCACACCTTCTTTAGACACAATGTGCTTAAGTAGTTTTACCTTTATACTTTAAAGTGGCACTTCTTGGGATTGAGGGAGATTATGAACTCCCTATATCTAATAAGTATCTATTACAAGTACCCTAAATGGTCATCCCTTTTCTTGGAGTATATTGTAACATCATCTTGATATACCACAAAGAACTAGTTGATTAACCAAGTTAGGGTTATGTTCATTGCTCTCTAGAAGGTGTCACCTACATTCATTAGTCCAAAAATCATTCAGACATACACATAGGTTCCCCACGGGGTAGTGAAAGTAGTTTTAGACCTTTCAAACTCCTTCACTACTACTTAATTGTAGCTAGAAAAGCTATCTAGATTTGACAATAGCTTGAAACTAGTAACATATTGAAGCATGTCATCCATATTTGGCAATGGATAGTTATCCTTCAATAAATCTTTGTTTAAATTCTATAAATCAAAATATAACTAGATGTTTCCATTTTTATTTCTTATAAGGACTAGATTGGACACCCATGATGAATACCTAATGGTTTGAAGATCCCACCATCCCTTAATTTAATCACTTCATCTTGCATCTTAGTGGAAAAGATGGGATTTATAGGCAATTATTTTTGGTAGAATGGTTTCATACTAGGATCAAGGGGTATAACATGATAGAAAAATTCCTCCCTATAGGCCATTAGCTCTAAATATAAACATGATAAATAATCCTGGTATTTTATTAAGAGCTTGATAAATGCTTCCTTTTCTTTCTTGCTTAAGTGAGTGCTGAGCCAAATTTTCTTTGGATTGCCCTTAGTCCCAATGTTAATCTCAGTTACATCCTTATATATATATATATATATATATATATATATATTCCTATATTTAATTATGTCATCTCCATCAAAGGATTCTTCAACACTAACCAATCCTCTAGGGATAGTATTAGTCTTCAAATGGATAACTTTTTTTCCATACAAGATCTCTTTTTCATCACATACCTGTACCATGGAGTCCAAATCTATAATTGTTCCTTCAAAATCATCTATACAACATAAAAACCTTTTTATATGATCATCATCAAAGACTTTATAATGATCAATGTTGTCTGGGATAGAAGGCCTTACTATCACCTCTACCTCATATTCACAAGAGGGATTTCTATTTTAAACTTTAAACTCTACAACCCTCTTTGAAAGTACATATACCACTTGATTATAATTTTGAGCATGATATTTTATATTGAAAACATCAAACCATTCTAAAAAATATCATACAACATTCTGATATTACCTCAATCTCTTTTATTTTGAGGTGTAAATAGACCATACGTCTTCACCACTAATTTTGAATTACCCTTGACTAGTAAATTTTTGAGTCCATATTCATGGGTGATATGGAGGGAAATCAAGAGTGATTTATACTTTTCAATATTATTATGCACCCAAAGGAAAATTGGAATTAGTATTTATAAGCTTGGCCATTAAGAACATAGAAGACAACCCCTACTCCATTTCCAATATTTGAACATGTTCCAATAAAATGCATAGTATAGATGGAGTCTTCATCCATAATACCAAATTTAGGAGGTAATTCTTGCTATTTAACACTCCCCACAAAGTTCCTTATGTCTGTATCCACATATAATACTTAATTCAACTAATATTTAAGATCTTTCAGGACATGAATCATTTATGTCTCCCAATTCAAGTGAACCATCTTCCCATCTAGAGGTATAGTGGCATAGGATAAGTTCATTTGAAAATTACACCCAATACTAGAAACCCATTTTCTAGATAGCAACATACCCCATTTTGATGGAAAATCTACAATAACAACATCCATACTCAAGCATTTACCAAGGTATTATGTGAGCTATAACACCAAACCTTTAACCAAGCCAACAATAGGTAATTCTCTAGAATCCATGGTGAGGTATCATCCATATGCTATAGTTATTTTTATACATAGTCTATTCAACATAGCTAATGGCATAATGTTACAAGTCACAATAGAGTCAAACATGCAGTTATGGATAACTAAACCATTAATTAGTAGGGTGGTATAGAATGGGTCAACATCCATATGACTTTATACCAATGTTTTTCCTTAATACACCTCCAAGTGATGTTTAGGTGATTCTAAGGTGTTCTCATTTTTTATAAGGGAAGTGAGAGAAGGCTCAACTTCAACAATCTCATTTGCAGTAATCTTCTTAGTGAATATAAAATATTTAAAAGCTCTTTTCCTATTCTTTGGAATTTTGAGAAATTCCATAAAGGGTATTATGACCTTCAGTTGACTCAATACATGGGCCATGTCATAGATATTGTATTTAGGTAAAGGACTTTTAATAGATATACTATTGACACTTTTATTTTGGATACACCCCTCAAGAGTTAAAGGGAAATAACTAGGAGAACCATCATTTTTAACTTCATTATTTAGGGGAGGCTTCCTAGGTTCATCCTTATTGGGAATAATGGATAACAAGAGAGTTTTATTCTTGGCATGGGTACCTTTTGGATTAGCATTGTAAGGTGTAGAACTAAGATTGGTGGAATTTGGTAACTCCTTACTCCATTTGGTCTCTTTCTCTTTTGTCTCTACTTTAAGATCAATAGAGTCTTTAACCTTCAAAGGATCATTTTGATCTTTACTTCTCAAATTATAAATTTTTTTTTGGATCATCAATTTCCAGTCCTCAAGTGATGGAGGTGAATATTCATATTTATCTTTCATCATTTATCTCAAAGACTCAAAATCATGAATAGGAAATTCATATTCATGCATCATATTTATCTCACAGATGAAGTCTGGGGTTGGGAACCTTACCTTTCCAAATGATATCTAAAAGGATTGAGAAATAGTAGTGCTCTTCAATATTGTAGATGGAGAGGCAACCATCACATTTGGTTCACTAATTTGGAAAGTAAAACATTCATAGGTTGGAGTGTCTTCACAATCAAGAACAGTTGAAGCACTCATAGCTTCCTCTTAGAAGGTGTAACTTTCCATCTCTTTAAATTTAGAAATGTAAATGTCATATTCATCTAATGTAGATTCAAAACCTTCTGCATCTTGACCATCACTATCAGCTATATTACATGGAGGATGAGTTAAGAATCACTTGTCACACTAGTTGATATCAAATTTGACTATATTGACCTTTGTAGCTAAAAGATCTGGTACTTCCCTTCCAATTCCTCAATTATAGTTTCACTAATTCTTGTCATCCCTTGAAAGCCCCTTTCTTTTTTCATTATTCATACCTTGGAAATTTGTCCAACCTTGACCCTCATCCCTATAATGATTTCTTTCCTCTCTCTTGTGATCCTTACTATCATCATGGTAAGAAGAACCTTGAGACAACCTCTTTTCTACTCTGGCCAACTTGTAAAATTTTTCTTTCATAATATTATCTAGAGTACTCATGATATCTTAAATATATGCATTCTTATGGGAGACTTGAGGCTTTTCAAGATTCACCATTTTTACATCAACCCTCTGGTTTAAAGGCTTGCCCACAACTTTGATATTATTATCTATTTGGATAGCCAAATTAAATGCCATCCTCAGATTTATGGGATCTTTGTCATAGATATAATAGGCTACCTTATTGTCAAATTCATCATAGTATTTGATCAAATAAGTATCACCAATGGGTTTTATGTCATTTGGTAGATTTCTCAATACCTTATTGAATCTAGAATTAAAATCCTTAACACACTCATTAGGATTTTTATTGAGGTTTTCAAATTTGGCAAGCAAGAATTTAGGATCAATAATATGACCAAATTACATATTAAATTCATCAATAATTTATTTCTAAGTGTCTATGGATCCACCAGGGAGCGATTTAAACCACTAATAGGCCTCTTCTTCTAGTGTGTTCACAAAGAGCTTTATGCACACATCTTCTATATTAATTTAATAGTCTTCAAAAATAATTAAGAAAGATTTTAAATGTTATTCCATAGAGATGACATTGTTATCTTGAAATTTAGGAAATATATTTCTAACTTTAATGGGAACTTCATTAGGGAAACTAAGAATACCATAAAAGTTGATAGGTATGAATCTTGGGATCACAAATGGTCTGCGTCTATTACCTAGACCTTAATCTTCTTCTTCATTGTCACTACCTACATTAAACCTCCTTCTCATATCATGGTATCCCATATATGAATCTAAATATGAATATTAACTAGGGGACAACTATGATTGAATACTATGAGGACTTAAAGGAGGAGAAATAGAATATTGCCTTAATGTCCTTGTAGGAGGAAACAAACTTCTTCATGGAAAAGGAGCTTGACTTGGAGGGAGCTTAGATTTCTCTAAAGTGATTTGATATCCTTCAACTAGAGGGATATTTTATAAAGGGGGGTAAATAAAATGGAGGACAAATTATTTATGTCTTAGTTGATTTCCTAAGTTTTGGCCTACAATAGGTTTCCACACTTGTCTCCTCATGTATGGACCTTTTAGCTTAGAGACAAGCTCTTTAGATGGATATTTATAAAAGTAAGACCTAGTACCCTCCATATTTATAGATATAAATAAAAATATTAAAGATATAGAAGATTACATATAATAGACATTAATATTTAAACTTTTAATGTAACAGAGTTGACACTAGAATTAAAAACTTCTAGACTAGAATAAATAGAACTACTAATAGAAATTGTTAGAATGAAAATTTTCAAATATGGAAGATAATTACAAGAATGTTTTAAAACTTATTATAGCATAGGGGTGAGCATATTTAGTGGATTCATGGTGCTAAAAAACTACTGATGATGTTAATGAATGAAATCTAGTCATATCAATGTAGTAACAATAGAGAACCTAATAAGGTGAAATACTCATATCCCTCTATAAGAGTCCCTAGCAACATAGGTGACATGAATTTTCCTCATAAATGGTACTAGAAAGATGCTAGTTCTTAGTTGTACACCTATTATTCTTGACCTTGAAAACTTGAGAAAAATGGCAAGTAAAGATGGAAAATTTGCTAGAATGTCATTGTAGATAGGGAGGGGTTTGACATCAGGAATGGACTAATCAAAGAAAATGATTGTAAGGCACCTAAAAAGGGTATAGTTAACTCCATGCTACTTTTGGCTCTACCTAAACCAAGGTGAGAGGACCCATGGGGTAGCTCTCTTATAAGGATAGATTATGCATTTCAATTTCCATAAGGATTTTTGGCAAAAAGGGAATACAAATCTGGCTAGAACACAACCAAACCTATTCACTCCACTTAGGAAGGGTTGTCAAACAAAATGAGAAAATGTTCTAATTCAGACACAAGATACTAAAGATAGATATGAATATGATTTCAACCTTAATTTTAAATAATGTTTAATAAAAGAGGGGTTTTTTAATAGATTGCAATGTTGGGATTTAAATCATAAAATGTAGACACATGTTAATTACACAATGTTTATGCATCTATAGGCAAAAAAACTTTAGGTATGCATATGTCATATTATATGTAGGGTAAGACAAGGCAGGAAAATATTTATTAGTTAATAGAAGAGAAAGTGGAGGGTTAATGAGTGAGTATAAAGAAATTAAATAAATTGCTATTCATCTTTACCAATAAATGCATTGTAGATATGTAAAAAATGAAATTGAAATCATGCATAAATGATATCCTTCAAAAACCCTTTCCAATTGAATATGTGAGGCTAGGACTAACCTTAGAAAGGCTATTAATACCCTATTCACAAATTTCAGAGTAGAAAGGATTTTATAACCTAGATATAATATCTAAATGACTACCATAAAGATTAATCCACTAGATAACCAGTCTAATGAGCATATAAAATAGAGCACTATAGTTTGATAGTAGGAAAAGAATGGAAACCATTAATAGATTTCATTTATCAATTGAATGTAAATTGAATACAATGTGTTCTAGAAAACATAATAGCCTAAAATTATAATATAATTTTTTGACAAGGGAGACATATCAAATGCCCTCAAATCTTATCAATGATTTTACAGTAGAAATCAATTTGGCACCAAAAATATCACACAAAGAGAACTCTTTGAGGCTATTGCTCTTGACTAAAAAATTTAACCAACCATTGTAAAGGGATAGACCCCCTTTGCTTATAAAATTGAGCTAAACCTAGCATATTCCTAAAGATTCTCTAGTTGGAAAAAAAAATCATAGGCCTAGAGCCTATTAAACCTTGTAAAAAATGTGATTATTCAGATATGCGCGTTCCCTTCTGATGATGGAAATATTGATCCTCCACCTTGACATAGATTTTATAGTTATCTACATGGAGGAAGATCTCACAAGGGACAAAACAAAACCTTTGTCCACTTACATATTAGATAAAAAATGTCCCTTTCCTATCCACATGATTATATAAAAATTAACTAAAAAGGATGTGCCACTAATGGGCCAAGTATAATGGTTTCCCAATGGAAAATGAGAAGAAAGAAAAAGGGAGGGAAGAGAAGAAATAAGTGGTGCCAACTCAGAAGGAAAAAAATATCTATTTATGATCTAGAGTTGACCTAAATGATAGAATATTTTACCAACTTATTCTTATTCCTTGTATATCCTTCCATCATAGGGGCAAGATTCCCTTGGTTTAGACCTGCTTGATATTTGAATTTTACTTGATATTCTTAAAGCTAGGTAGAAATCTTTTGAAGCATGGTTTGTTTACATCTATTGAGTTCTTTAAATTGGTCACAAGACTTCTCAAGTGACACTATCTACTTTATTTTATCAACATCAAAGGACTCTTATGGTGCATCAATGAGGTTCTCTAGAGCAGTATGTACTATTTATTCCTCCAAATTAATTACACCATTAAGGCTCACCATCTTCCTAAGTGTATTATCTATTTATTTTGTTTCAATCCAATAAGTGTATAGGCCTATTTATTATGTTTTATACCCCACCTTATTTTATACTTTTCTCCTCTTTTGGTGATGAAATTGACACCTCTATAGGGGAAAGGACAACTAGTGATACTTCTAGAGCTACTTTTAGGCCTTCTTGTTCAACCACCACTTCAAGTTTAGTGGTGACTTGAACATTTTATTCTAGATCCACCTTATTTTTCTCATCATATTTATTAATTTCTTCAACTTGATCTTGATTATCTTGGCTTGGTGGTTGGGTGATGACATTCTCAACAAATGTCTTTGTATCTAACAAGATCATTTATTTCTCTTGAGGGGCTTAAACTTGAGTGGCCACCTCAACCCTAACCTATAAAACATCTTCAAAAGAGAGAGGATCAATTGAGGCCATAACTTTTTCCATATTACCCTTAATTTTTATTCCTAAAGGACCCTATTATATAAATAAACCAACCATCAAGACCTTTATTGGGGTCTTTCCCTCAGATTTATCAACCTAGTTTTTACTTATGGAGGAGTAAATGGTCATTATTTCTTTATCACCTTAGTAATGGGCCTATCTTCATCTAATTCTTCTTCTTCACTCATATCTCTTAATCTCTGAGTATATGAGGATTGATCTTCTTTCCTCTTCATGAGGAGTTCCTTAAAAGTCAGGTCTTTGAAAATAACCTCCTTCCTTTTATTAGGAATCCCAAATAGAGGTTACAAATCCCTCTTGACTCTTTTCTGCTTCAGTTGCTCTACCTCTTCTTCACCTCCTCTATTCCTCAATAAAGTCAATGAAGGAAAATTGATGGTTTTTGTGCTAGTGGATCCATGGGTGGAGCAAGTAAATTAGAAGCTAGATTGATCACTAGAATGGTTATTGGGATGGTTGGTATCATTGGGGCTCACTCTAATATAATGGATATTGGGGTGGCACTAGCTAATGTAGCATCCTTAGTGGTAATCTTATCCTAATTTTTTAACCAAATTTTTTAGTTTTGAAAAAGATAGTTCTCCCTTGGACTATGATGTGGATACGGATTCTGCATCAATTATCTTGGTTAGTTTAACATCACCAACCTTGATTTTCCATTAGCAGTGGAGCGAAGGGAAAACCACTATAATTTGGGATAAAACCCTTTAACTCCAAATTATTTTTGAGTTTTTGAAGGGTAGGGGTGTCATAAACACTAAGATCAACCCCATGTTCCTTTAACCACTTGAAGGTTCTTCTCATGATTGCTATGGCCATCCATGGAATGGAATCATTTTTATTAGTAGTGAACTACACCTATGAGATGGCCTAGGATTAAATTTTGGATTGGTTTTACACCATAGATAATATCCTTTTATCATTCTCCATGTCCTTTAGGATGGGAACAATATTATAAGCAATAACTTCTTGTATTATTAGCATCATGAAGTCTAGTTTTATAACATCTTCCTTAGCAATGCAATTAGACTAGATGTATTCATAATATGATTGATATAGAATCACATTAATTTTTTTGTTCACTCACCATCTAATATCATAGTTTGGCCTGGGTGGCACCTTGTCAATCAGATATTGGCCCATTTCTTACTCTAATACCTTGGCCTTGGTAACAAAAGGACATGAATAATGTCCAATTTCAACTAAAAAATTGAAAATATTGTTCACCTTATTTACCACTATCATTTCATATGGGGGCATCATTTGCTGGCTCAATTCCATCACTGCTAGTTAATCATCTAGGTATCTTGGTAGTTTATATGGAGACCCTAAGTAGCCACTTATTATGATATAATTTAATGATCTAAATTGAATATATGAGGTACCATACTTATCAATGGTTTTTCTATCCCCCTTAGACATCTTATTGAGTCTTCTTAGAGGATAGAAGACACTCACCATAATATTTAAGAATCAATTATAAATTTTGTAGAAATTTTATATAAATCCCTCTAAAGTTATTTTTGTATAAGTCTCATATATCCTCATTCCACTGAGTTTCCTTTTGAGGCCATGAAATGTTCTATTATGCACCAAGTTATACATTAAGTAGGAGGACATGTAAAATGTACCTATGAACTCCTCCTCTAAGTGGATTGTAACCTAAAGCTACATCATCTACCTGTGTAGGTTTCCACTTAAAATGGTGGCCCAATCCAACTTATTTTTTTACTCTAACACATCGAATAATATTATGAACATCCAAGGCTCAAACTTCTCTATGGTTGGCATCCCATAGATTTTGGATGCCATAACAATTAGATATTGGGTCAATTCCTTGAACTATGCTAGTTTTAGGCTCTTAGACATTTTGGAGACCAAAATTTTACCTCTTCTTGACCAGCTAATAGGAGTTAACAATGTCTCATATTATTTTGTCCTTATTTTTTGCATACTCTTAGCATTTCTCCAAGGAGAGCGTGATACTTTCAGGTTGGGGAGGAGTCCCAAGCATGGTGTTGAGGACCAAAGGAGTAAAAGGGTAGATAAATTTTTGAATTCCATTGATGAAAATCATAGTATTGGGTTGATATACTCAAACACATGCAATCACTAATTCTAGGTATGGGGCAACCAAGGGGAATGCCATCACAGGGGCAATATAAATCATACCAAGATTTGAGACCACTAGTAGAGGGTTTAGCTACTGTAAGAAATTAAATAAAGATGCAAATTCTAACCCCTAAAAATTTATATCTGTGAGTCCATCTAAAACAAAAATGATGTTGCTTTTCATAGATGTTTAAGATACTGCCATTGATCCATAGCTTTCTAGTGTAATACTTTAAACTTGAATAGATTCTTCAGTCAAATCACCCTTGAAATACCTTTAAACCCCTTCAAAAAACACAATACAAGGAACTAGAAGAACACTTAATAATTCATTATAATCACTCTTTCACATTTCACATAGCTAGGGCACACAAATAGCTCGAAGACTCAAGTAGAAGCTTTGAATGCAAAAGGTAAATTGAATGAAAGTAAATACATTAGTTATAATATTTTACATTTCAATCTAGGGTTAACATTAATGATTTAAAGCATAATGACTATCTACCAACTACCCCTTTTATTCATTGGATCTTCTTTCAAAAGATGAATGAGAAGGTATAAATGTTTCTCTTATGATGAGCAATCCCCCTTGCAACATGTGGATCCATATAAGCAAATTTTTCATTCTAGTGATTTTTAGTCCTTTGGGGACTATTTTCACCTTTCACACCAAAATTTAAGTAATAAAATCTTTGAAAAGGGCCTAAATCTTGAAATGTCTTGAGGACGTAGCACGTGTCATTTCTTTTCTTTACAAATCTAGGTGTCCAAGCCTTTGAGAACTTTTTTCACCTTGACCACCAAAGGGTAGGTGGGGAAATCCAAAAAAAGGGCCCATATCTTATAAAAACCTAAGGATATACCATGTGTCCAACATGGATGTTAGCTCAGACTCTCAGCTAACTTTTCACCTTTGTAACATCCTTCTTAATACAAGGAAGGGTGAAAGATTATTTTGATCCTCAAAAATGCACTTATTACTTGTAAAAGGGAATGCAAAAGTCATTACCTTATAAATTTGATGATTCTAACCTAGGAATTTTCATAGGATAAAATATTAAGAGTCCCCTGAGATAACCATGTGTCTTTCATTTGACTCATCGAGCGCTTCCTCACCTTAGTCAACAAAACACGTTGAAGGTGAAAGACAACAATTTCATCTAGGGCCCCAAAACTTTTCTTCTTCAAGAACAAGGTAGTAAATCAATGTATGCAAAGAGACTTGGATAGATTTCTATTTTATTACCATGAATCTTCTTACTGTAAAACATTTAGCTAAAATAAATGACCTTATAATTCCTTTTAGCTTTTTGCATGGGAAAAATTCTTGAAGGGCAAGTGCCCTTCAAAATTTTTAACATGGAAAAAAAGTTTGAAACGAATATGACTTAGTATCTTTCCCAAAATAAAGGATTTCCTTTGAGATTTTTTTTGATTAAAATTCCTGAAGGACAAGTGTCCTTCAGACTTTTTTCTATAGACAAAAAGTCTAAAATAAATGAAATAACCCTTTGAAACTTGTGTAAAACATTTAGCCCAAAAAATATGTCATCTAATTCCTTCAAAAATTTTGTAGCAAACAAAATGTTCAACAAAAATAATTCTTTAGACTTTTTGTCTAAGACAAAAAGTCTAAAGACCTATTTTTGTTAGACATTGTGTTCATGTAAAAGGCCTGAGAAGTCTAAGGGGAAGAACACCTTTACCAAGAAAAGACATGAGAAAGGAATTATCAAATTATGTACATGAATTTAACCTTCCAAATGAAAAAATAAGATACAATTGGGGCTAATGACTTAAATATTGATACTCAACCCAGGTTGGACTTAGGCATTTTCATGGATAAGGGCCCAATTACTCTAGTGCAATTTTGGGCACTCACACAGGCTCTCACAAAAATTTGAAAGTTAATAAAATCAACCAGATAGAGATATCCAAACACAATAGATTTTAAACCTCCCAAATATTTTTATGTTAAAAAGGGAACAAATCACTTGGTGTAGATTTGAGATCCAATAGAGTGTTCACCTACTCTATAAAATAGACTTCAACATCTAACTTGATTGATAACCCTGACTTATGGTCTCCTAACAAAACATTGTCCCTAAGGCCTAGAAAATCATAGAAATCCTCATCATTTTAGAGCTCATCAATTGACACATTGGATTCTTGTTGGTACCAGTCTATCAGTTGGGGATAATATAGTGGAAATGGGTTGTGATGAGTGACTAGTCGAAGGGTACAAATTGATTAAGTATCAAATAGATTAGTTTTGATTATGTCATCAAAAATGATATGATCAAACTTTTCTTCATTTTTGACACCATTATCACTAATCATTCATGATGGAAATTGAATAAGATATGTGGGGTCACCCCTACTCAGTTTAAATCTAAGTCTATCAGTTCCTTTATACCTAGTCATAGAAATCGGCTCAAGTGTTCCCTATTGATTCAGCCTAAAGCCTCCTCTTTCATAGTCATGGTTTGCCATGATATATTATTAATAATATGATATTTTTCATTTTTATAATAATCAACTTGTTTGTCATTGTACAACCATGATTCATCATCTTTGAGAGGGTCTTGTTCTAGGACACATGCTAGTATGAAAGTGGCAGTTCCTAGATTATAGAGTTTACCTTTACCCTTTTATTTCCATTTTAGATGAAGTGGTTTGGATTTAGGTCTTCCAAAGGACTTTGGGATCTATGGGAGGTTCACAATGTGAAAGGTGTCTTACATCAAGTACTCTCTTGGGCCATTAGTTGAGATGGTATAATGATTGGATATTTCAAGAGGTAGCATGTGGGAAAATGAATCAAGGGTATTATGATCAATGTCATTGTATTATGATAAATAAAATAGTATTTCCTTTCCCTTATCCTATTTGGTAACTAGACTCATGTCAAAGTGGTAGTTATAGCTCTTGAACTCAACTTCTAGATGTTTGTAATACTCATATGGATGTAAATATCCTAGTATACAAACCTCCATTTTTGAATGGGAGAACTTGATACATTGGTGCAACATCAATGGGATTACACAAATTTCATGTAACCAACATCTACCCAAAAACATATTATATGATAGGTCAAGATCTAGAACATGGAAAAGTATATGATGGGTCAAGGGCCTAAGGATAATTGGTAAACTGATAGTGCCTTGTGACTATCATTCTTAATTATCATAGGCTTTAATGGTTATTGTTTCTTATTGAAGATATACTATCATATACCTAAGAATCTTGATGAGATTTAGATACACCATGTTTAGACCCGATCCATTTTCTATAAGAACATGTTTCACTTTATGCCACTTTTTTTGAACTTAAATATACAATGGATTATTATGTAGCAGGCTAAAGGATGACATATCACTTTGGTTGAAGGTTAATTGTTGTGATAGAGCTAGATATCTAACCAAAGATTGAAATTGGTTAGGAGATATATTATTTGAAACTATGGATTTGCTAAAGAACTCATTCAAGATGTTTTTGTGGATTGTTGACATTTACAACAAATCTAAAATGGAGATTTGTGTTGGTGTCTTTTTCAATTATTACACAATGCCAAACTTATTTTTTATATAGTGGTAAATGGATTTTTTTGAGGTAGAATGACTGGTTGGATAATGGGTGAAGTGGAAGATGGATGTGGGCCTGGTATGATAATATTTGGCTACCAAGTTGTGATTACACAATTAGGTTGGGGTATAAACCATGGTTTCTAACAAATGATGGTGATGGTGGAGGACTAGATAGGATAAGTCTTGGTTTCTAGTGTACTTGTGTAAAGGTAAGGAAGAGTTATCGATAAAGGGTCCAAAATTAGTAACCTTTACTTGTTGGTATACTTGTATGTGGTCCTAAGTCAAAGAAGGATTATCAGTGTGAGTTGGTTTATTGTCATTGTTTAGAAAAGTCCTTGGTTGACTGGTATTCAATCTTGGATTAATGGATATGGTGTAAATACAACTTCTTATAATATGGCCTACAACCCTATTGTAGTCATGTGAAACTAGATGGTAGGTCTGTTGGTTACTACCACCATTCTAATCTTTTTTTTGTCCATTATTTTGATGATGTTGATTATTTTATTGATTCTATTGAGTCTATTGGTTTGGTCTTTATTGTTGATATTATTTTTGTTCATGTTACATTGATAACTATTGTTTTAGATTAAGGTAAAAATAGGTTTTAAAGGGGCTCCAAAACCCTATACATCATATGAGATATAAACCTTAAGCACATCCAGGATACGAAAAAACCTGGAACCTACAAAAGCTAGACCAGATTAACCAAGAATCTGATAACAGCAGACAAGAGCTGGACAAACAGAAACTATTTTTTTTTACAAGACCGAAGTTTCATGTCTAGAGGGGGGACTAGAGGCTTAGATTTTCTCCTCTTAACAGCTATCTAACCATCCTCTACCTTAGCTGCCTCAGCAACCCAGTCCTCAGAAGGCCAAGATCCATGAAACTATTGTTATTGTTATTGTTTTGGTTGGTTGGCATGTTGTGGAAAAGGGTTTTGATAGATTCCAAGGTTTTGATTGGAAGTGGAAGCACCACCATCCAATGTTATCTCCCCATTCTCTAACATATTTTAAATCAAATGTTTTATTTGCACACAACATCATAAATTATGTCCATTAACCTAATGATATTCATAGAATTCATCTTGTTGGTACCAATCAGGATAAGGAATACCCTTAGGATAATGTTTTGGTATAGGCCAGCTAATCATATTAGTGGTGATGAAATTGCAAAATATAGATTAAATGGGTTCTCTAAGGTCACTAAAAATGTGATGAGTAGGCCTTTTTTCCCTTGGAAGAGGGGTTTGTAATGGAAAATCTTGTTCCATTTATTGTACAAGCTTAGGTTGTTGTACTTGCTACATAGAATGAAAAGGTTATGGGTTAGGATTAATTTATGTATGTTGTGTGGGCTAGGTAGATGGTGTTTAAACTATTTGTACATGTCATGATTTAGCTACTCCATTTTTAACAACATTCTTGTAATGATTGAATGGCTTGGGTTTTTCATAGTTATTGGCATGTGCCTATTGTGACGCTTGTGCTTGGACTTGGTTTTAGTTTTGGTTCCAACCATTTCCTTGATTGGTAGCTTGATTTTTATTTGATAAAGTAAGCTTGATGATCCTTTTGTTAATAAGGGCTCACTCGATCAATAAACCTTTGTCAATGATCTCTTTAAAAGTATGTCCACATTGTAGTTCCAAATGATAGGATATCTCACTGTGCAATTTTTTGGTAAACATAATAGCTAATTATTTATCTAGTAAACTATGGGTGAATCAAATTGCAAGGGCTCTCTATCTCTATAGATAACTTTCAAAGCTTTCACCTATCTTTTGCTTGTCTTATGTTAAGTTGACTAGTGAAATCTCATGCTTGAGGTTGTATGATAAGTGTTACACAATTTTTTCTAAGAGATCATCAAAATTTGATACTAAATTGTTTGACAACTTCAAAAACCACTCCAATGATTTTCCATCTAGGATTTATGGGGGAAAAAAAAGTATATATCAATATATACCACTGACTAGCATGTGATAAAGAAATCTATCAAATGTTATTTGGGTTTACCTTTCCCCTTATATTTATTGAACTTTGATGGCTCATATCCTAGAGGAAATGGAATCTATAAGTACTCCATGTTTAAAGGGTAATAACACACGTCATCTAGCTTAAAATGTTTGGTTTATTTCCAAGCTTAGATGGTGGCAATTACATCCTTCATTTATTATAGCTCTTGTTCAAGGAAACTTGTTGGAATATTGGCCTAGATTGATGGTTGGGTGGTCATGAATGGAGCACTTTGACCAAGGTATGATGGAGGTATTTGAAGGGGTACATTTGATTGGTTGGGGAATGGACCAATAATACACATATATGGATTAAGGTGTAATTTTTTAAATTACCCTTGTGGTTTGGTGATATTTTGGTTAGGATTTTGTATATGGGACTGATTTTGGGTAAATTATGGTTGAGATGGAAGGATATAGATAAGAGTGTTGTACTATGACTATTTAGTT
The DNA here is from genome assembly GCA_037957365.1 of Torreya grandis. Lineage (NCBI taxonomy): Eukaryota > Viridiplantae > Streptophyta > Pinopsida > Cupressales > Taxaceae > Torreya > Torreya grandis. The sequence goes on along the minus strand of JARHVA010004239.1, from coordinate 1,554,864 downwards.
TTAATAAGGACCTACTATCAATTATAAAAGCTTTGCTGATTTATAAGAACTTGTGAACCAAGACCCTATCATTAGGTTTATCCCACATTCTATACGAAAGGCAATTATTGCCTAGTAGGTAGTTAATGAATATTAGAACCTATTTGTTATGTGAATCCTTGTTGGGAAATTGATGAATTTTAAAGGCTAATCATATTTCACTTACCAATATTAATATGTTGTTGATTAAATATCATTTGGATTTAAATTAGCATGTTAATCTATAACTAAAGAGGTATGTTCATTACTACCTAAAAATATGGAACATTGGTTGCCCCCTATTGAGGTGATAATATGTTATGCCTCTGCTACATCGATACATTGGATTGTGCCTATTTTTGTGGAACATTAATCATCACCTATTGGGGAGGATTAAGATTCATCACATTTTATTATGGCATAATAATGGTAGTTGGCCAGATACCTAAACCTATTGGTTGAGTGCTTGAAGAAGTAGTTGGTTGAGGATTAGTGGTAGTTGTTTTATATTAGGATGTAGAAAGCCCTACTCCCTAATTTTTAGAACCACTAATGGTGTTAGTTAAAGGCATATTTGTTTGTGACTAGTCATTTATACACTTATACCGCTTTCATTTTGATTGGACATTACTTGTGTATTATCCGTTATGTTTTGCACAGTGTTATGTGTAGAAGTAGAAGACACTTCTTTAATGGTTGGGGTTTTGAACATGTTATCAACTAAAGTGTTTTACATAAATGGGTCTAAACCCTAATTTTCTTAATCAGTCAATTCTACTAAAACTTTTTTTGAAGGAGATAAATCAATAAGAGGTTGATATGGCATAGTCATCTAATTAAATTTATGTGTTAGGTTCAAATAAGTTTGGTATGTTATCTGCATATATACAAAGTGATCCTCCATGAGGAATTTTCCTTTAAAAATAATATTAGGGTCTTCATATGTCATTGGGACTAGAGATAGAGGGTTGTTAGACTAAGCCTATTGGCTATATAGTATATTATGAGGAATTCTTACTAGACTTGGAAAATTATCATGGGGAAGTCTACTAGAAAATTAACCCCTAATTCTATAACTCTGACAAAAATCTCATCTTTGTTTTCCATTAAGTGACACTAAAAAAATAAGGATCATATGTGGATAGCATAGTAACATAGTAAAATTGTTAAGGAAATGGTTCTTTAAGTGTAGGTACCATAGCTAGGTATTTCTCTATTTGTTATTGATCCTACTCTGAGTATGGAGGCATGTTAACCAAATAGTGAGCCAATGGGTCTTGGTTTTGTACCTGTATTTGAGTTCTATAAGATGGATAAGGATACATCTCATAAATAGTATCTTTTATATAGGGTTCTTAAGACATTTATTCTTGTGTGACTATATTACTAAGCCATGGATTGTACATGATGCCACTATGAGTTTAGGAAGACATGTTGGGAATGATAGTAAATGTTTTGCCATCAAAGGGGAATAGGGTTCTAGAAACTCTTAAAAAACAATGTCTAAATACAGAAGGTTCAAACTTGGTCTAATTTAGTCAAAATGATGGATATGTATATCCAAAAAGGTTTTTTTCAAAGACTTTTGATAAAACAAGCTAACATTAAATGTCTATTTTTTACACATCTCACACACAAAAATCAAGTAGAGGGATTGAAAATCAAAATGCTAAATTCTAGGATCAAAGTGTTTCAAACGAGTCTAATCTAGGAAAAGTAAAGGTTGTTACAACTTTTGACCAAACACGGTGTCAAAATCTAGGCTCAAATAGGTTGTGATAGGGATTTTATCCAAATTACGTAAAAATATAGACTTGAAACAAAGATGAGATATTTAATCTACAAATCTAAAATAATTTTTAACATAAAATAGGCATTTGACTCTTGGATATAAACTTGATCAATAGGTATGAGTTATTAAAAAAATGACACTTGGAGATAGATTATTTTTCCTAAATAATGGTACAAACTTAGACTCTTTTGAAAAGTAAGCTAGACAAAAGTGAACAACATAATTTCACTAAACAAAGACTCACAAATCTTACTCAAATTGGTTTGAAATTGGATTATATGAAAATAGGTCCATGAAATAAATTAAGTGGTGTAATAATGCTAAAATTATCAAAAGATGTGACAGATGTTTTTTCAAGAATCTAAGGAAAAATTATTTGACATGTTTTGAGCAACATAATGCTACTTTCTTCAACTCAAATGACACACACAAAGTTTGATAAATTTCTAAGGAAAAAGTGTTATATCAAATAGACTTAAGACTCACTTTTATCATGGCACAACAAGAATTGTAATAGGAAGGGTAGTATAAAATATGGTCTAGGACTCAAAGTATGAGTGATATGTAATATGAATTAAGTCCACTAATTATGATAATGATAGTGAGTCTATAAATAGCCTTCAATCCAAATTTGAAATTGAACCCAAGTTCCCTCAAGTTTAGTGCAAATGGAAAACCCACTTAACACATCAACCTTATAAACTTAAAAAGGTAAAATTTCAAATATAAATTATCAATGGAGTACTTAAGAAAATTTAGACAATTGTCTAGACTCAAATGGGTAGCATAACTGCACCAATTAAATGATATGAAATAATGTTTAAGATGACAAACTTGAACAAGGAAAAATATGATTTTCACTCAAACAACATAACACCTCCTTATTTAATAAATTTGGTGGACAATGTGTTTGTTTATTAGTTTTTATTAATAAGAAAGTTTTGACTCAAAACAAGACCAAGTAATCTAAGATAAAGACACATATGACCAATTAATCATCCTAAACACTAAACTAACAAGGTTGTATGATATTGTGAATTCCATCTTTATATGTGCACTTGAGAGGAAATTAAGTGTTCATATAAAATAAAACTGCATTATATAGTAGGGTTTTTACACACCCTTCTCTCAAGTGACAATATGACAACATGGACCTTGGGGTGTACCTCACATCAACAATATTTCCATGAAAAGTGGGGTTTGTCTAAAAACTCTATAATTTTTTACCATTTAGATAGATCCCATGTGTAACAAATTTCAAATTAGTACACAAGATAATTAACACTTCATCTAGGTATACATCAAATAGCTTATTGTAAAAAGGTGTTGTCTTTTTTACAACCACTACATCTATCGCTTTCTCAGTGTAGTGTGATTTACAATATGATCATACATCTCAAGCTTGGCCTCTACTAATAGATATAGTTTGACCACTTAAACCACCATCCCAATGAGGGGACACTTATTTATATACCTCCACATAGAAAGGGATTGAAGATAATGTTAGGAGATGAATCCCCAGGTTAAATATTCCCTATAGAATTTATGGAAGGTAATGAAGTCCCCCTGATAAACCAAAATGCATAGAATAAAAACTAAGTAAAAAATATTTATGGTTATTTATAGATCACCCAAGACGTGTGGGTCTTGGGGAGAGCCTTCACAACATCTTTTTTATGCCTTTGCACTAAGGCATAATTTTCAATGAAGATGTCACTTTTGATCCCACAAGTTCCCTAAAGGGGATGAGGAGAAAGTTTACATGCACAATTTTCTTTTTTCTCACACAAATTTAACTAAGAAAATAATAAATGGCTTACTCAAAATAAATTTTGAAGTCAGTTCAATTTTAAATCATTAAATTAAAATATTTGGTGGTGTTCTTTGGCCCCTTGGCCTTAAGTTGAAAATTTTTTAAAGAAAAATTACAAAACTTTCAAATAAACATCTAAGTTTTTATCTTAAGCACCAAATGAAAGTTCCTAATTCTTTTTAAGCATCCAGAAGAGGTTTAAAAAGACTAAATTAAGCTTTATTTGATCACTTTGTAAGTAGGTCCTATAAGAAAATTATTAGAATGTTATTTAGATTTGAATATCTTTTGTGGATGAAACAAGTAACTTTGAGAAATATGCTCTTGTGTTTACATAGTGCAATATCACAACTCTACAGTCTAATACTATAACCTTACAAAACCACAATTGGTTAAAATAATATTGCAACTCATAGGATTAGATAATAAAAATGATAAAATTACCACTCTAACAGATAAAGTCATAAGTTATAGTGCAAAAACACAACTTTGAGAGTTGTAATTTTGTAACTTTAACCTTAATAGCTTAGCTAACTACTAGAAATTTATCCACAAAACCATGATTTCAACCAATGATATCATAACTTATGAAATCATGATATTGTAATATCATGATTGTAGACTCACAATATTGTAATATCAAAATTATAGAGGCATAATATTGTAATATCGTAACTTGACCTAAAAACAAAGAACACATTAATCTAGAAAGATATTTAAAATCCAAAATCATGACTATATGACAAAACCATTACTGTGTTAGTTGTGGATTTTTGGTCTAGAGGACAAAATCACGAGTCCATAGTGACAAAATTTCCATTTCTAGAAAATGGCTTTTTACTCAAAATGTTTCACCCACTTTGGCCTCAAACTCCAAGATTATGTATGAAATTTATTAGTAGTATGATTTTTGATGCCGTTTAAGAAAATTCAAGGGGTGTTATCCAACTAAACATTTTGTTTCACTAAATTTTTTCATTATTTCTTAAGAAAAAGTTGCAAAAATTGAAAAAAGGGTAAGGCTAGTAGAACCTGATATGTTGTGTGTGCATTGATCTAGATGGTTGTTCCTCTTTGTCTAGGGAGGAATGACCTATAGAAAAGAAATCACTAAATAAATGGTTTATTAGTTGGGTAGTAGGTTGGATTGCCTAGCATGAGCTAGATCTAAGAAACACAAGCTTCCTTAGAGGTTATTAATCCACACTTTCAAACAATTAAGTCTTGAGAATGAAAGATGAATTGATTGCATAAATAACATAATCTACTGAAATAAAATACAAGAATTGATCGAATAGATGAATTTGATTAATTATATAAATAAATTATTAGATATTACTGATAAATAAATTAGACATAGTTCAAAAAATAGGGTAATATTTTGTGATAAGGCAAAAGTCAAAAAGTTGGATTTGGTTAGGGTCTGATAAGTGGAATTAGCTTGTTGTTGGGAATTGACACACATTTATCATTAATGATTCAATAAAATCATATATAGTTAAGTGAACATCATTGGTTAGGAGAAAACCATCAGTGGTTAGGTGGTCAGTGATGGCTACTATCGTATTTGGCTTGGGTAAAAATAAGATTGGTTAGGAAGGTTGGAGAGATGTTATAGAAGGTGGGTTGGAAAAAAACAAAAGAACTAATTAATGAAAACAAATAATTAGCTTTGTTATTAATTCTAAGAGAATTGAAGTGAGTGGTTGAAAACATGTTGTAGGACCCTGAAGCAATTCTAGCAGATTGACATGCCTTCATTGTTGATTGATCAGCATCAAAACTTTTGATCTCTATCATGATTGTTGGTTCACTAGAAGTCTTCTTAGATTTTCTTGAAGTGAGAAGAAAACCTACACATGAAGTTATGATGCACAAGACTCTAATGATTTATTATTTCTCCTCCCTCTTTCACCTCCTCTTCTTCTCTTTATATAGGGAAAAGGTAGTGGTGAAATAATAGGTTCAATAACTAATTTAATAAGCTGTCTAATTTTAGTGTTAATATTCAATGATTATGCACACAAATAAAAAATAATAATAAAAAATTAAGTTGTAGTTGAGTGGCAGTTAACCCTTGATTTGGTTAAATGTCAACCATCAGTGGTTAAGGATAATCATCAATAATTAGTGGTTGACCATTGGTGGTCAAGTTTATAATAAAAATGCCTAATTTTATCCATTTATTTTAATGACTAGTGGTGTAATGGTCAATAAGTGGTCCCTAAGGGGTCAAAGGGTGGTCTAAATTTTAGTGAAACATCTAGAACTGTAGTGTATAATTTTATATTGTCTAAATTTTTCCCCTTTTTGTTATGCAATTTGTATTAGCAAGCTGTAAAATAAAAAATAGATGGTGGGTCAAAGGGTTGACTTCCCTAAGTATGGGAGGAGGTGTTCTCCCTCAAACTAGCAATTGATGAGGTAAAACCAAATAGGGTACAAGTTTGATAAGTGGGTAGGAGGATGATTAGTTTGGGAATTAAAGTACAAACATGTTTACAAAATATGACTAGGTGTGATAGTGTAGATTGTGCATAGACTAGTTTGCCATAGTTGATGTAGGTGGGTAGAAAAATTGTCATCACTAGAAGGATAAGTGACAAGTGGACCAAGTGATCACACTTTAAATGGGGTGGTTAGATTACACTTGTAAATGCAGGTTTCCTAAGCAAGCTCAATGTATTTAGAGGTATCCAAGGTAAGAACTAATCCAAGGAAGACACAAGTGGTTTATGTGCAAAAGGAGCATGAATTAAAGTTGTTCAATCATGGTAATGTAGTCATTGTAATCAAAATGATCAAATAAATGTTATAAAAAAAATGAAAAGTTTGGGCCTAAATAACCAATGTTAGTTAAATTGGCTGGTTGATTGTTTAATAGAGAAGGTAATCTTTGATGGTTGAAGGGTTCAGGTAAGGTTTTTTAAAATAATTTGATCATGGGTTGAAATGAGATGGAGGGTGGGTTAAAAAACCCTAATCAGATCAATGATTGATGATTAGGGTCAACCATAGATGGTTATGTAATGACCTTTAATTTCCATATGTCATCCCTAAAATGGCAACCATAAAAGTTCTACTAAGGGTTTATTTACTAATTTTACAAACTTGTGACCCATATCACTTTCCTTGAGGCTTTGTCAAAGACAATGGTGATGGATGGCTTTTGAGTGAGTGATTGATTGAGCTGTTATGCTTAATTAAGGTGATTAATTGGAGGTTTGAATAGTGAGGATACAAAGAGGCCAAGGGAGAGCATGTGGATAAGTATTAACAGTTCCCATAGCTCCTTCATAATGGCAATCAAGGTATGAGGTAAGATTTGTAATTGAATTTGTTTATGTTTTTTGAATTTGTTGTTTGTTTGGTGTTTGGTTGATTTTAGGTTAGTGAAACCTAGGATTAGGGTTTGGGTATGAAACTAGGGGGGTTTAGTTTTAAATTTTAAATTGGTAAAGGTGGGGAAGAAAAGGTAAGATATGTGAATTAGGGGAGGTTTTTAAAGTAATTTGGGTAGTTTTTTGTGTTTTTCATTAATTGTTTTGGAGTTTTGGGATGTTAAGGCTAGGGTAGTTTCACTAATGGTTACCACATAGTGACCATCAATGGTCACTACCAACTATCATAGGTTGATAAGCAATCATAAAATAGCCTATGTGTGGACCATCAGTGGTCAACCACCTAACCATTTGTGATTGACATTTGATTAGTGATGGTTCCAAAAGGAATCATCATCAACTGAAACTTGACCATCAATGGTCGATATATAAGGTGAGGATAAGTTAAATGGGTTAGTGATTTTGAATGTTGGATAAGTTTATTGAGGTAATAGGAACCCATGTTGTAAAGCATAGTTCCATAAGGGTAGTGTGGTAGATTATAGGTTAAAATGGTGTTATAGGTAGGATTAGGTAAGCTTAAGGGAATAGGAATAGAAAGGGTCTAAAGTTGTGGTAGGAAAAGGGTTATGGGTACAAATATGTACATGAGTTAAGTTAGGTTAAATTAAATTAAAGGTAGGTCTCAGGTGTAGGTTGGATTAGTTGGAGATTATGTAATTGACATTATTAGGGTAAGGAAGGAGGTGAAGGTAATAGGTAGAATTCATAGGCGATGTGTGATAGACTAGGTAAACTAATATACCAGTATATCCTTGTAGGTAAATAAGTAGTTTCAAATATATGATCAAGTGCCACAAATACTCAATGAGGTATGTTGAGGCATGATAGACCAAGATTGGGATTATATGATTGATGTAAGACTAGGAGGTATGAGGTACTATCAGCACATGCTTCAAGATTTAGCTATGTTAATGGAATTCATCGAGAGATGGGACCTTGCCACTAACACATTTTTAATAACAATAGGAGAGATCACCATTCTATCAGAGGATATCCACTAGATAGTGTAGCTACCCATATAAGGTAAGCCAATATACCAAATTAGTAGTAATGAGAGAGATGGGTATATGGATCATTTATATGGAGAGGACTTTGTGCTAATGAGGTGGCATTCTATAGGATTTCACTACACACCATTGTACCACATGGATGAGGATGAAAGATGGTTATTTATAATTATGATGATAGCCATCACATGTTATGCACTACTAAATTCATATAGTGGGATATTTCCATACTTTTTGCTAGGGGTGTTTGTTGAGCTGTGTATAGATCATACAGTATTTGTCTAGGCACTTGTATTATTAGTTTAGGTCTATTAAGAGATGTGGGGATTTTGGGCTCACAAGAGATATGGGATCAAAATATATTTCATGATACATTTTTGGGCCTATGATCACATTAGGGTACTGAGACCTAGGGGACTACCCTAGCATGGCTTTGTTTAGATGGATTTTAGGGTTTGTTACATATGATGGAGAGGTGATTACATGCTCACCAGACTAAGTGGAAGAGATTTAAACTTAATTGGTATATAGATAAATTAGAGTCACTTATCTAGGGTGAGGTCATTTGGTGCCCATATGTTATATTTCTAGCATGGGTGAGATACACCAGACATAATCATTATAGAGCTATAGGTGGGTTTATGGGAGGTGAGAACATGAGGTGAAGCTCATCTATTTTGATATGGTGAGGAGATAGTTTGGGCTCATCCAAGATATTTTGAGGGAGTTTATAAAATATAGGAGGGAGGATGTAGAGTTCCCATTGCCATCTCTATATCTAGAGGATGTGTTCATCAGTCATAAGGAGCTACTAGCAAGCGCTGATGTTGATGTTGTAGGTATCACTAATGACTAGCCTGATGGTTTTAGGCACATTATGATATAGCAATTTTTATAGGAGATGATGGTTATTAGGAAATATATGTGGGTACAAAGGTGGGGGGTGGTGATAAGATAGATGAGGATGCCTTAGATAGATAGATAGGCATTGATTTCCAAGAGGAACTAGGCATGGGTGGCACTAGATGTAGCACATGCATTCTTAGTAGTAGTGAATCAAGAGAGGGATGAAACATAGGGCTAGGTGTCCACTCTTATTAGAGAGGGGGATCAGGCTAGAGCTTATCTAACCATGGTTATACAAGAGAAACATTCTCTCAGGCAAGTAAAATGGTGAGTACTAGCACCTATAGACCACTAAGGACTATCCCTATGGAAAGATATATAGTGATAGTGGAGGAACTAAGGTATTATGAGGCCTTAGTTTAAATATGTCTTTCAGATGATCCCAGATGGGTTGAGTATAGAAATTACCAGAGGAGTTAATAGTATGACACCAAGTTAGTGGGTTACATTTATAGGTGGATAGGCAATCTTAGGAGGTGGATAGTCTCTAGGAGGTAGTGGTGCTCTAGGGTCTTAGACTCATATGAAACCTTTTATTTTATGATTTTGATACCATCCTATGAGCCAATGTAGTAAGATGTATATATCCTATTGAGCCACATGTCAATTAGGGTATATATGATGAGTATTTATGAGTTTATGATATATAGATGTGATCATGGTTTATGGTTTTTGTTGATGGTTATAGATGTGATGTTGCTTATGTGATTATGTGATGTTATGATGATTATGATGTTATGGTTTTGTGTACTCACCTAGCTAGGCATGTGATAATGTGGCTATTTAATGTATGTTCATGATGATATTCGATATTGATGGATGTTTTTTATGATAGAATGATGATTATGATGTGGCTATGGTTTATTAGTGACTATGTTTATGATGTATTGTCATGATGATGTTGATAGTTGATGGATATTGTGTAGACACCTAAATAGTGTCTAACCCTTGGTCATTCCCCACCTTGGTCCATTCCTAACCCATTCCTAAAAATTACTAATTTAAAATATTAAACTTCTTTTGAATTAACCCCTCTCCTTGGACACCTCACCTAGGACACCTCGCCTTGGACTAATTCCCATCCTATGACTCACCCAAGACCTATTCTTACTTCTCTCTAATCGCCTAACAAACTCTCATGCGTATTTAGCCCAACCTTCGACATTCTCTAATGGATAGTGCACTTGGCGGATGAAAAACGGGCTTGGTGGCTCTTTTTGCCCATTCAAAACCCGTCGACGTTGGTCAAATGTCAGCCGACGTCGGCGGAATCACCGACGTCAGTTATACTTAACCAACTTTTTTGACTCTTTGACAACCCCAAATCAGAAATTAGCTAATCTCTAGAAGCAAATCATGAATCCTTCAATCTTCAGTCTTGGACCATCCGTTAATCTGCCAAATCTTCTGTTAAGCCTCTGACTCTCTCCCTCAAGTGTAGTAACAGCTTCAGGGTTCTCCATCAGCAACAGGTTCTCCACACAGGCTACATCAATAGAGGGTATAGGAATCATTAGTAGCACACCTTCAACAAGGCACAGGTAAGTATATTGTCTATGTTTTCTTTGTGTTTGCTAGTCATTTGCTTCTAAGTATTATGAATTAGATTCAGCACTCCCTCTCCCCAAACTAGACTGTTAACCAAGCCAGACCTGAATCTTTACTTCTCCATCTCCCTATTGCCTCTATCCTTTGTTAGACCATACACTCTGTCCATTCAACCAGACTCTTAGACTCAGACTCCAGACCATTCAACCAAGCCCAAAACTTTGTCTCAAGACCACTCAAATAAACCCAGACCCTGGCCAGACCCTATCCACGGATCACAGACCTAACCAAACCTCGTCCAAAGACCTTTGCCTCTACCGACGCTGGTCACTACCCCAACCGACATTGGTAGATTAACTGATGTCAGTACTTTGACCAACCAACGCCGGTAGGACCATCGACACTGGTGACTGTGACCAGTTCGACAGCTTCTTTCAAGTAAGCCTTTCCTTCCCTTTTTCATTCCATCTTTTATCATTTCAATTCTTTATCATTCTATTGTTTATTAGACACTTCTTTTTATTGATTAGTGGGTTTATATCCCTTAAGGAAGTTTTCATACTTCTGGGATCAAGCTTTCACTTGGCAACCCACCATTTATCCATCTAACGCCTTCTTTTGTCCAAGCTTCTTTTCTTTGTAGGTGTCATTCCTCCACAGCCAAAGAGGAGTACTCATAGCATCTGGATTACGATGCACAGACTATATCCAGGTACATACAAGCCTTGACCATTCCTTCTTTAGTTTCTCATTTTCTCTCCTTTGAATCTAAAAGCAAAATTTGAATAGAAACATTCTGGCATGCCCAGTGGGACCCCTTTAGGGCCTTCCTTGGGTTCCCTTCCTTCTTTGTTCATTTAGGTGCATTACGTTTCTTCCTCTTCACCTCTTTCTTTTTTTCTAAAAAAACATCATAAGTAGGGATAAAAAAAAAACTTTCTTTTCTTGCATTTCTAGACTAGTCAAAAAATCATTTTCTTCAACCCTTTCTCAAACTTGTTTTCATTCCAATTTAACATTTCGATTTGGGGCTTTAAAATATACTGCATTCCATTTCTTGCTTTCTTGCATTTTCTTAGTCCACACTTAGTAATTAGTAAAACACATATTGAATAAATCGTAGATCACTTGATGTTACACAACCAGACCACGTGCACTCAATAAAACATCAAACTCACTTGAGACAAGGCCCGACTGGGATTTCATCACCCAACGGATACCTTACCCATCCTAGCGATCCTACTTGGATTTCACCACCAAGGGGAAAGCCAACTCTATTCTCTGGCAGAGTCTAAACTATAGGGAAAGTATATTTTGGCTAAGCGAAACTAGCTAACCACTGGAATCGTGAAGTGAGGGGAGCTTGCTCCTTAGCATCAGGCCTGTACAGAACCTAATACAGACTTTTGAGCACCTTAACATACCTAAAACCATCTTTAGATTACCTATTCTAGGACCCTTCTTACAACCAACCTCCTCAAACATCACATTAAGGCATAAGCCACACGATCTTAATAAAATTGTTTCTAGGGATTTAACGCTAGGATCTGTCTGTCATCATCATATTTTCTATTTTTATCTATTTTTTTTGAGCTGGTAAGGACGTCTTCTTTATTTCCAAAAACTTTTTTTCTGAGTTTCTGGAAAACACAATAACCAACATCGGTTCTGTAACCGACGTCAGTAATTTTTCTATACCGGCATCGGTCATCTGACCGACATCGGCAGTCTTCTTCACCGACATCAGTTTTTATACCGACGTCGGTCTTTATCCATTTTCTTTTTTTCAAAAATAGCAAAACTTAAAATCCAACTTTCTGGCTATCTAAAAATCTATTCTGGTTTTTTGAGATTGACAAAACATAGTTTTTTGAAACCTGATCCTTTCTTGCCTTGAATGGTTTTGACACGCAGTCAAACCAAGGCCCTTCTTGACCACGCTAGTCAACAACCACTTCCACCTTCACCATCTATAACCAGCCCTATAATGGAGCTCCACTCAGAGACTGAAAGAACTCCTACTCGCCCAACCCCGCCTCAAACTCCTATCATCCCAGAAGGGGACCAAGATTTCACATGATTCTTGGACCTTAATGTCAAAGCCTTACAACACTATCTCGTGCATAGCCAAATGCGAGACTCCCTAGGCAACCCAATCTATGGGATGCTGACTTCCTTAGTCGAGACAAGAATCACATCAACCACACCTACAATTCAGCCACTAGACAACACCTCCACCAATAACCCAACCGTGTCTTACCTTCAAAATGTAGCCACTCCATCTAAACCTACCTCCATGGGGGTTCCAATACTCCCTCAACCTCAAATCACTCAACCAAACCCCACACCTTTCCAAAACCTACTAGTCTCTATCCCCCTTACTCTTGCACCTATCAACACAAGAGTAACCGTTTACCTGTCAACAAGCGTGGCTACTCCTCAACCATCCTTGATGGCCCATATCCAACTTGTGCCTACCAACCCCATAACACAAGTACCCTTGGCTCCAACTTTTGCTCCCATAACCAGCTACCCATATGTTGCGTCTACGCAACCAACCACATCGTACGCCCCTCCCAATATCTTTCAAGTGCCTTATAATCTAGGAGGCACTCCACTAGCCAATCCGTTAGCAGATATCATCAAAATGCTGATGGATAAGATGTCTAGCTTAGAGACCTCCATTTCTGGCTCACGCAATGCTCTCTCATACGAGCAAATTTGCAATGAGCCTATTCATCTTTCCGTTCCAATTAGACCATACCCCAATTAGTGGGAGCTTCCCAAATTTTCTCGCTTTCAAAGCAAGGAAGACCCACAACAACACTTACGGGCATTCAGACATGCCTATTACCTTATTGCCCATGATGATGCATTGCTCTTGCGCACATTTCCTATGTCCCTTTCTGGCACTGTGCTTGACTGGTATAGCTCTATTGCCAGCCATTCCCTCTTCACATTTACACAGCTAGCCCAGCTCTTTCTTGATCACTTCTCCATTAACATCACCAAGAAGGTCTCGATCACATACCTTTACACTATCCACCAATTCGAGGATGAATCAATAGCTGACTTCGTTGCTCGCTGGAGAGGCCTCATTAATCAACTCTCCTTTTCCTTACCTCAACTAGAACTTATTAAACTATTCTCCCGAGCTTGTGCCAAGCATATTTCTTCCACTTTAAGGGTTCAAACCTTTTGCACCTTCGATGAAGCCTTCACGATGGCCCATAAACTTGAATTACATGCCATCGAGGAGAATAAAGTCAAGTTGTGGAGCAAGAATCCCAACTCTAAGACTAATGACTCTTCTTCTTCTAAACCTTCACCATCCAATCCTAAGTCTAAAGCTTCAGGTAATGCTGTGGTCATTAGACCTTTGCCCTCTTCAACCAATCAACCTGAGCCATCCGCGTCTCAAAGCACCACCCGTCAATTCCAGTAGAGATACGTACAAAGACAGTATACTCCTCTTGGAGAATCTTAAGCGTCTATACTAGAAAAACTTGTTAAATAGGGGATTCTCAACCTCCCCCAGATTTGACCACCACCACAATTTGATCCCTCACGTGCCATCCCTGCGTGGTATAAGGAAAATGACTTTTGCAATTTCCACCATGTCAAAGGTCATGACACGAGAAACTGTAAAACCTTTAAAAACATAATCCAAGACATGCTTGAAAAGGGTGAGCTCCTTCTAGATAATCCCAATGCACCTCCAAATAAGGGCATCGATATCTTCAAGCAACCATTCCCCAATCATCCACCAACTCAAAATAATGTCTAGACCTTGATTGACAACACGCATGAACATGACATTCAAATGGTCAATATGGTCTCGCCCTTCATCCCCGACCAACCTCAAGAGGTTAGTCCATCTACCAGTCCATCACATGTGGACGAACCTCTTTCCTCGGTTAGTTCTCCGTCAACCTCTCTCATCTTGGAGGACGCCTCAACCTTACCAGCACCACTGGTCTCACCATCCTCCTTTCTTTTGCCTATGAAGGACCTGACCTTACCTACTCCTCGACCACAAGTAGAGGGCACCATAATCCTTACCCTTTACCCGCTTGAGGAGTCACATTCTTCAGTTCCTTCTCCACCAAGAGAAGAACCTGACTCTCCATCTTCTTCAATCAACAATCTAGTTATAACTCCCACACACCTTGGGTCTGAAACTACTGCCACACCTAACACGTCTTCTCAAGAATCAAAACCTCATCCAACATCCTCCCAACCATTTTCCTGACTAGTGGAGAAATTAGAACTTCTCCCTTCAAGGAAAGTGGAACATCAAGGATTGTGGGAGCGTCTTAAAGTTCTTCAACATTCCCGTGCCCTCTCATCTCATGCTGCCAATCCTCCCAAGGTAGAATCACCCAAGACTCTCAACAAAGACCAAACCCCCGCTTCTAAACCTGCATCTACCCAATCTAAACCGATCAAGTCACTCGGCATTTGCCCTGTCTCTACCCTCACTCACCCGTAAGTGAAGGTGGTCTTAGACCAGGCCTCGACTAAAAGTAGTCTTCCAACCAAGTCAAAGAAGACTACCAGACCACAGAAGTGAAATACTCCTCCACTGTCAACATTACCCTCCATCTTAGGTCCTCATCCTTCTACCCTAATTGGCGTGCTTCCTACTCCGACCCTTAACCAAAACCAATTACCTCCATTACTTCCTTTGCCAACCACAAGTCAACCCCCTCTCAAAAATTTGGCACCTCTCATAAAGAAAGTGTCGTCTCTACTTGTCACCACACCATCAAACCAAAAGGTGGTATGGAAACCTTCTTCAACATCTCCCAAACAAAAGTCACCAGCACATCATGCATCGACAAGCACGGACCCCTTAGTAGGTTCATATGCTTTGATATTATGCCAACTTTTGTAGACTTCTAGCATTACCCTTCCTTCCATCAAGCCATTCCAACCTCTCAGGTCAAAACCGTCTTGGTTCGATGATACGAAGATTTGTTTATACCATCATACGCCAGGACACGATACCGAGACTTGTTGTGCCCTCAAGGCAATCGTTCACCACTATATGGAGAAAGACACTCTTCTCCTTGAGGACACTCTTGACCGACCCTCGACACCTTCCCATCCAACCTCTTCAACCATATCAACATCTCATCAACAGGCCATAACCCCTTCTTCACCTACTATCTTTGAAATCGATGCTATCCATATAACCACTAGGTCACAAAAGGACAAGGTGAAAGAAAAAGCTACTATTCCTTGGACCTATCCTTTTGTCCAGGCACCTCAACAACCAAAACCCAAGATTTCCATCTTAGGTATGTCTCAACCCCCTTCTTCAGAGGCAATCAAAGAATCTATGATAAAATAACTTCACCAAACGCCTGTGAAGATGACCCTATATGACCTTATCCAAAGCTCCCCCCAGCATCGCTAGGATCTAATCAAAGCCCTACAGGTAGCGAAAGTCCATCTTGAAGACCCTCAACCACTCGTTGCCCTAGTCCATTCTTTATCCCCTGTTACCTCTATCACTTTCAGTGATTCTAAAATTCCTACCTCTACCTTGGAAGATCAGGACGCTGCCCTTTTCATCACAACCTACATTGATCAAACCCGTATTAAATGAGTTATGATCGATGGGGGCACTAGCATTAATATCATTTCCACCCACGCCTTTGATAAATTGGCTCTTCCCAAGAATTGCGTATCGAAAATCGATGCAATCCTTAGATCTTTTAATGACACCACCGCTAACACTATTGGCACTGTTATCCTCCATATCTGCATTGGTCCACACACAATCCCAAAGCTCTTCTACATCATTGAGGGAGAATTCCAATATAACATGCTATTAGGGCGACCTTGGATCTAGGTCATGGCTTGCGTCCCTTCAACACTCCACCATTGTGTCAAATTTGAACATGACAAACAAGTCCATGTCATTCCTACCGACCCATCCCCTTTTAAGACTTGTAACACAACCTATCACCCCAACGATGTTCTTATCCTGCTCAAGGCATCAACCCAAACATCATCTCCATCCGCAGAAGCATCAACTAGTACACAAATAGTGGTTGCCACCACATCATCTTCTCAATTAACAACCAAGGACCCCATGGATGATATCTTCCAAAGACTTTCACTGGGGGAATATCACCTACTTACCCTAGACATGTTCCAGACTCCTCAAGAGTATGGATAGCTTCATCAAAACCCAAGCTATGACTATCAGATCAGAATGGTCATTCTTTATGGTCCTCCTAGCCTTCGAACCAATCTTGTCTATGGGGGGTTGGATCAAGCTCCTACTGAATCAAATCCTTCCTCCTCACCTCAAATATTCACATCTGATTTCTCCTTTCTTGGCAACCCCACCTTTGCACATACCTACCTTTATAGGTGTGCCTGGAAGGGTTTTGGCTTTGGACATTACGAACAAGGCTCCCATCGGCCTATCGAACCACCCAATGACGATAATGCCAAGAAATGATATGGACTGGGTTTCGAAGAACCCACTGAGGCTTCCACAAACCTTTGCCCCGAACCAACCATCGACCAAACTCTTCCAGACTTGCCTATTCTTCCATCCTCACCTACGGAGTCGGTGGTTTCCATCCCTCCTAGTTTTTTTTTTTTTTTTTTTGCATAAACACCATCCATTTGGATCCCCTAACCTATCAGCTCAATGGGGTTCCCAAGTCTCTCCCTCTCATTTATCCTAACATGATAGACGATGAATCGACAACCATCAACACAATCCACTGCATAGATGACGATGCCATTCTTACCTATATGGGTGCCGATGATTCTTTCATTCAACACTCCCTCCCGTCTAAAACACAGGTTATGTTAAATGAATCAACCATCGACATTAACCTTTCATCTTCTGATGTTCCTCAAGTCTTAAATATTGGTCAGTCTTTAGACACCCAGGAGCAGATCGACTATACCACATTTCTCTCAGACAATTGCAAAGCCTTTGCCTGGACCTACGCTGACATGCCTAGCATCGACCCTAACATTGCCACTCATAACATTGTCATAAACCCAGAGGCTAAGCCTATTAGGCAAAAGCTTCGTAAAATGCATCCTCGTGTTACACTTCTTGTCAAAGAAGAGCTTCAGTGCCTTCTTTCAGTCTCCTTCATCCAACCCATCGATTATCCATAGTGGGTCTCTAACATCGTTCCTATCACCAAGGTGACTGGGGGGATCCAGATCTGCACAGACTATCGTGACCTTAACCTAGCTTGTCCCAAAGACGACTTTCCTCTTCCAAACATTGACCAACTTGTTGATCTTACGGCTAGCCATGAGATGTTATCACTCATGGATGGGTTTTCAGGATATAACCAAATCCTAATTGCACCGGAAGATCAACACAAAACCACCTTCATTACACCATAGGGAAATTTTTATTATCGAGTCATGCCTTTTGGTCTAAAAAACACAGGCGCCACATATCAGTGTGCCATGACTTACATCTTTCACGATTTCCTCCATAAAATCATGGAGGACTATGTTGATGACCTGCTTGGCAAGTCTAAGCTTCATTGTGACCATTTGACTATCCTCAAAATCATCTTCTCTCACCTTCTTTAGTACCAGGTCCATTTTGACCCCAAGAAATGTGTCTTTGGGGTCCTCTCAGGAAAGCTCCTGGGATTCATTGTCTCTTTTCATGGCATCGAGATAGATCCTGCCAAAATTTGTGCTATCCTCGAAATGCCACCTCCAACTAATCTCAAGCAACTTCGCAGTCTACAAGGAAAGCTCCAATCCATCCACCGCTTCATTTCATAGCTTTCTAACCGTTGTCAACCCTTTCATCACCTCCTCAAGAAGGACGTCTCCTTTAAATGGGATAAAGATTGCCAAGAGGCTTTTAAAGCCCTCAAACACTATTTAGTTTCTCCACCAATCCTTATTCCACCAAAAGACGACCAACCCTTCTACCTCTACATCTCAGAAACCAATCATTCGTTAGGTGCCATGATCATGCATCGAGACGAGTAACACCGTGAGCAAGCTATCTACTACATAAGCCAAACACTGATTGACTATGAAACTCGGTATACTCATACTGAGAAACTCTATTTGGCATTAGTCTTTGCCACTACCAAACTCCATCACTATCTTCTCAATCAGAAAACCTTTGTCGTCACTCACACTGATCCCCTTAAATACATGCATTCCAAACCATATCAAAACCAGCGTATGGCTCGTTGGCTCATGCTTCTTGCTGAATTTGACTTAGAATTTGTCCAGTAAAAATCTATAAAAGGGCAAACAATCGCTGACCAACTAGTGGATGCCCCTCTTCCCAACAATCAACCTTCTTAGTGTGAGTTTCCTGATGAATCTATCACCACTCTCTCGACTGATGACACATTCTACCAAATGACGATGTTCTTCGATGGCTCTAAATGTCAACTCGGTGGGGGTGTGGGGGTCATCCTCATTCCACATGAAGTTGAACCCATGCCTCTGTCTTTTAAACTCAACTTTGAATGTACCAATAATATGGCCGAATACAAAGCCTTAATTTTGGGACTTCAAACTGCCCTTTCTTTAAACATCAAGTCCATCAACATCTTCGGTGACTCACAACTTGTCGTCAATCAAATCAATGGTTCATATCTTTGTAAAAATGAAATTTTACAAAGGTACAAGCACCGTGTTAACACTCTTCTAGCATCTTTTGACCATCATTTATTACAGACTATTCCTCGATCGACGAATAAGTTTGCTGACACCATGGCTTCCCTCGCCTCACATATTCCTTCTTCTTCATCATCCTCATCAAGAATTTATGTCATGGTACATCGTGTTGCCTTCATACATTTCTACTGACATCAATCTCGTCCACACCATAGACTCTAGTTCACAAGATGTATGGTATAAACAACTTGAGGACTACTTGGCTCATTCTCTCATTCCTCCCAACCTCTCTAGCAATGCGCGGCGGGCTTTCATCAAGTGCACCGCTCGCTATACCATGCTAGGGGGCCTTCTCTATAAAAGAGGTTTTGACGGCCTTCTTCTTCATTGTTTAAACTCCACTGAAGCTTCTCATGCTGTTAAACAAGCCCATGACGGGATTTGTGGTAGACACTTCAGTGGTAACTCGGTTGCCAAGCGCATCCTTCACCGGGGTTATTATTGGCCCACTCTCCATCAAGACTATAGTAATTATGTTCGGCATTGCATCAAGTGTCAGCAGCATGCTAACTTGATTCATCTCCCCAGTCACACCTTACAAGTTGCTCAGGGTTTTTGGCCTTTTTCACAATGGGGCTTAGATCTCATCGGCGAGATCAACCCTCATTTGTCTCTTCGTCATCAATCCTTCATCACTGCCACCGAGTATTTCACTAAATGGGTGGAAGCTATTCCTCTTGTCTCCATAAAAGCTGACAAGATTGTCGACTTCATCAACACCCACATCATCTGTCATTTCGGTGTACCTCACAAAATCATCACCGACAATGGCAAGTCCCTTAAAAACAAGACCGTCTAAAAACTATGCGATTCATTTGGCATCAAACTCAGCTTTTCTTTGCCTTACTACCCACAAGCAAATGGGCAGGCCGAGGCTTCTAACAAAATCCTAACTAAAATTCTCATGAAAGTGGTCAATGACACTGGAAGGGATTGGCACGTTCAAATACCCTTCGCTTTGTGGGCCTACCGCACTAGCATCCGAACCTCTATGGGTGCTACCCCCTTTTCTCTAGTGTACGGATCAGAGGCTGTCTTACCTCTTAAAGTACAAATCCCGTCTCTTTGCATTTCACTCCATGACATTCTTTCTAATGATGACTTTCATCAAGATCGATTAGCTCAACTTGAGTTACTTGACAAACGTCGTCTTGCTGCCCTCAATCATCTCCATGTCTATCAAAATCGCATCAAACGCGCCTATAATAAAACCCTGCGAGAATGAGATTTCAATATCAGAGACCTCATCCTCAAAGAGAATCAACATGTGACCAATATGGAATGAAGTAAAAGAGGTAAATTCACTCCTAATTGGCTCAGACCTTATATCATCATGCACAAGTATGGATCAGGGACTTATCGTCTGTCTTCTCTTGAAGGCCGACCAGAACCTGAGCCTCTTAATGCTTTGCATATGTGACCATTCTACTGTTAGTCGAGTACTCACCCACTTGACATTTAACTTGAACTCATCCCTTGAGCAATCCTTGTCCTTTTAATCATCAATCCATTCCACCCTTTTTCCCTTAACAAAATCCTTTACAACCCTTTTATGATGCACGGATGCTTTGTCCTAATAAAAGGGAGCCCTTGACCTTCTATAAGTCATGTCCATGACTTAATATTATGTCAAAACTAAATCAAGATGTCAAAATATCTACGGTCACAAAACCAAATCAAAAAGTAGACTGCTCCCTTGAAGGATAGCTACACTATCATTGTTGTAATTAATAGACTACTCCCTAGAAGGACAACTATTCAAAAGCCCTTAAATCTATAAAGCAAAGTATAGACCACTCCCTCGAAGGATGGCTATGACTAAATCTTACTACAAACATCACTTTCTTAGAAGCTTCCCGCATCGATCAGCTTCACAAATGACCACCAAACAAATGACATCTTTATGTGGACTTCCCGCATTGATCAGTCCGCTCTTAAAAAAAAAAAAAAAGACGGGGTCATGGACTTGACTTATAGTTGTCTCAGGGTCTCCTATAAAAAGGGGCAAAGTTATCCATACTCTAAAAATGGGTTACCCTTTTCCTCCTATCATATCACCTACTCAAGGGACTTTGAGCTCACTTTAATGTCAAAAGTGATTCGATTACCACTCTAACATAACTATGGTCAATGATGCAATGCATAAATGGGGCTCTTGGTTCTAACAACCCCTGTTTATGTTGTCTTTTTGGTCCTTGTCAATAAAAGGGCACTTATGCCTTTTACTTTCTGCCTACACTTTGGTCACATTTAACCACATCATTTGTCAAATCGATTCAATCCGACTCTTTTCAAAGCACTCACATAGCCTAATCATTTTGGTTTCCATAGACATCAATACACATGGAAACTATCAACCACCCAATTTATGTTAAGCATAAACCAATACTTGCTGAAGCATAAATAGACCTCAATTCATTTTTAGCAAACATCCATCATGAATATGGATAGTTGCTATGGATGAAAAACCCCGACCAATGTTACAGCTTACACCATCTGGAAAACGCTGTAGCATCATCTCCTCCTTGTCATTTCAAGCATGTACCCTCAAACATATGGGAAATGCTATATCCTTATCATGACCAAAATCAACCACTTTGATCTTTTTGCTCCCTTCTTGGGAGAACTACATTGGCCTGAGGCCCTAACGACAGGGGCTATGTAGGCAGCACTCAGTTGACATGGGGTCTTCTGGGGTTAGCTCAACCATTCTCTTCGTCACTTTCTTCCATCTTTTTCTCTCATCACCTGCCAATCACATCACAACCAAACACACATTTTCATAATATTTAGCATAATCATTTTCATCATTTATATCATAATCATTAATCACAAACCACATTATCATCATCACACAATTAAGCATCCACATCATATAATCCGCAAGGTCATAACATAAAATATCACTATCACATAACCCTTACGCATCATCATTTAATCTAAAAGTCATTCCCATTCTCATTATTAGCATTATCATAATGCATCATCATCATTATAATCATTTACCATAACATTATCATCATCACATTTAATCATCATAACATTATAATCATAAACATAATATCAAAACATGCATCATCATCATAATTAAAAATGCTCAATATATTAAACATTCAACAACATCCATAACACATCAGTGATACAAAACCATCATATATATATATATCAAAATCTTTTATACAATCACATAATCTATGCCTTTGTCTCTCTCTCATACATCTCGCATCAACAGCTCGCAGGCTGGTATATACATCAAAAATACATCTCAAAGGTCTGCCCTCAAGGCTGTGGCTGTGGTGGTGGTGGCAGTGGCCGAGAAGATGCTGTATCCTCTCCCCCCTCTGATCTATGCTATCTGCGAGACCCAGAAGCCATCGCTCGTGACATAGACCTCTGTCAACTCTGCTCTACCTGCATCTCCGAGTATCACTGTATCTGAGGGAACCCCCTGATGGCCCTCTCATAATAAGCAATCTCATCCAGTGCATCACTGCATCTAACTATGGATACAGTCTGTGGTGGACCCATCTACCCTGTTGCTGTGCCCTGTCTTGACCCCTGTGGCTATGGCTGACCTAGATGTATCGATGCCGACCGTCTTGGCCCCTGTGAAAATGTTGGCTACTGAGATGGCTGCTGTAATGGGCCCTGCCCTCTAAAGCTCTGACCTACCACTGCTTGTGCCTGAGTTGCAGCCAGCTGTCCCTATAACAGAGTGACCTACCCTGTCAACGCTGCCACCTAACCTGTCATCTCTATCAGTTACCCTATAACCCCTGCCAGCTGTCCTTGCAAAATTGTGACTTGGGCCTGAGCTGCATCTCTCTCCTGCTGCACAATGTCCCTCTCCTCACGGGCTGTATCCCATTCCCTCATAATGGCCTATAGATCTAGCTGGGGACCCACCTATAAGCCTGTATACTACCCTACCCACCATGCTGTGTAGGCCTCTGTACGCCCTGGGTAGGCTATCCCAGGTCTTGTCGACAACTCCTCAAAATTTGGCTCCTCTATCTCCTTTGGCAGTGGGAGCGGCACCTCTATATCATCCCACCTGTATTATGGGAACGTGGGAGGTACATCCTGTAGTAGCCCATACTAGCACCGCACTCTCTCTGTTGGAATCTTCTCAAGCTCACTGGCTCACCTACCTCTGACCCATCACATGCTTTGAGTCTCGACCATCTTCTCCCCCTGGTCTCTGAATGCTGGATACACCAAGTATGGTCTCCAGATGATATCTGCTAGAATCAGGGCCTCTAGTACCCCTCGATAGTGATCAATATCCCTGACCACTTCATCCACCCACATCTATGCCATCATCTCGTGCCATCACCTGAATTTGACCCTAAAACTAGCCTAGATCACCACTGGGAGGCCGAGAGGTCGGGTAACCACAATATGCTCGTATGCCCAGCAGTGCAGTAGGTGGCCTACACATAGACTATACTGTCACCACCGACTGATGCCCTATAGCTCTCTGTATACTTGGGCCAAAAATAAGGGTGCCCAAGCAAACACTGTCTGCTACTCCAGCATGTCCATCAAAACCCCGGTCATGGCCACTGGGAACTTGCCTCCCTCCGCATCCGGCAACGCATAGACTGTGATGCCGATCATCATCAAAATCGCCAGCCGATGTGCATCCTCATCCACAGCATACAAAGGCTCGTAAGCAAAATTGGCTGAATGGTAGCTCATCTCTATGACATGCTCCCCAAATAGTGTGACCATGTGTATATCATGCGCCTCTCTCGAGCACGCATAGATGTCAGCTCCGTGTACCGACAGCCACAAAATCTAATACACGTCCTCGATCGTGACCATCATCTCGCTCGTGGACAGGTGGAAGGTGTTGGTGGCATGGTCCCACTGCTCGATCAACGCCACCATCAGGCTCACATCCCTCACCACTCTGCAGTAGCATCTTAGACCACCTATCCCCACTGCGCTCATCTGTGCCCACTCCTCGACCGTCACGCCTCCGTGCATCTGTGTCAGCAAGGTTGGGAGGCGATCCCGCAGCATCAGAGTCTGCCTTGCCTACATCCATCCATAGTCAATCTCATGTTAAAATTGTTCCTACTCTTCCTATTTTACCAACCATTTTGACCATCTATGCCTAACTCGACATCTGAGAAGCCCTTGGCATAGCTTCGACCTTTTGACTTGACCATTTTTCACCACTCTTTCTGACCAGGTAGCCACCGACATCAGTTAGCATGCCAATGATGGCACTCACCTAACCGACATTGGTCACTTAGTGATCGACGTCGATAGGTTGGTGACCAATGCCGATTGCTGGTCGGCTGATGTCAGTGGAATCGCTGACTGGTTTGGCCCTAGGGCCAAATGGGGCAAGCCCTAAAAATTAAGGCTTCCCGTCTGAACTCCCCTACACCCTCCTTAACCCCTCCTAAATCACTCCTAACCTATCCTAGACCCTTTACCCACCTTCCTAGCTACCTTCCCCTCTCGATTTCTACCTAAAACAACTAAAATTTCAAAAATTAAATTCAAAACACAAACGGTCCAAATAGAGTTCAGGGCCCTCCTACCTCATCACGGCGTCGTCAGTGTGGTAGCACAATGGGTGCCACTGGTGGTGGACCTCCCATGAATCCTCTACTCCCCTCTACCATCTCTTCTGTGCCAATGACTCTGCACACTCTTGATGGCCCAAACGCATCCCTGCAATGTCTAATTGACCCCCTCTCTTCACGAATGTTCCTCTGCCACCTCGCACCGCTCCTCAGTCAGCTTTGGGTCACTTTCACTCAATCAACTCCAGAGCTCTTTTTTCTCTCAGTCAACAAGTAGCAAATGACTTTTGGTGGGCCACCAATCTGGTTTTATCGGATTTGGCAGGCCACCAATGTCGACATATTCGTGCCTTAGACCGCCAACATTGGTTGAACTCTGTCGAAGTTAGCCGCTTTTGGATACCGACATCAGTTTCTCTTACTGACGTTAGCGTCCTTCCAACCTCCTTTTTTCCCCGTTACCCCAAAAATCATGCCCCTAATCAGTCAGTCCTCTAGACCACATCATTTTGCCCCCCTGGGGCACACTTGGATCACTTTTGCCTCCATCCATCGACCACCAGACATTGGAGATCATGACCATCTCCTTTAACCGCGACTACTTCCAAAGCGATTCTACTTTGGTTGTTTTTGCATATATGCTAACTCATGATTGGCTAGCAAAATTGTGCACAAACTTTTGACCTTCACAAGTATAGGATCGTAAGCTAGTTGATCCACACTACTTGTGACTTTTTCATGTTTTTGGGAGTACTTCCTAAGCGTTGAATACCTGGAACATGATGCCCATTGGAGCTTCAGCTTAGATTGAATAACCTGATCAGCTATGACTAATGCTGGGGCCTGATTATTTCAATTAATGCACTCCTCGACCTTTGACCTGTGACAATTTGACTTGACCATCCTCGTGAAGTGGTGTACGTGTAATAATAACTTTTGCAATGTTCTCACTCTATCTTCACCCCTTTCATCCACTCTCTGTCAAATCCGTAACCAATTTTAGGTTCCCTTCTCTCGTCTACTGATTTGAGGGGGGATACCTCATCCATAATCGGGGAAACCAACCCTCACCTATTTTTGTCTTGCAGTTCACTTGAACAACCAACAAGACAAAATCAACCTTATCCTATACCTAGGGCAACCGACTCCTGTTTTTGTCTTGCAGTTCATTTAGAGCAACCAACAAGACAAAAAAGGGAAAATGTAGACACCTAAATAGTGTCTAACCCTTGGTCATTCCCCACCTTGGTCCATTCCTAACCCATTCCTAAAAATTACTAATTTAAAATAATAAACTTATGTTGAATTAACCCCCCCTCCTTGGACACATCACCCATGACACCTCACCTAGGACACCTCGCCTTGGACTAATTCCCATCCTATGACTCACCCAAAACCTATTCTTACTTCTCTCTAACTTCCTAACAAACTCTCATGCGTATTTAGCCCAACCTTCGACATTCTCCAATGGATAGTGCACTTGGCAGATGAAAAATGGGCTTGGTGGCTCTTTTTGCCCGTTCTAAACCCGTCAACATCGGTCAAATGTCGACCGATGCCGGCGAAATCACCGACGTCAATTATACTTAACCAACTTTTCTAACTCTTTGACAACCCTAAATCAGAAATCAGCTAATCTCTGGAAACAAATCACGAATCCTTCAATCTTCAGTCTTGGACCATCCGTTAATCTACCAAATCTCAGTCAAGCCTCTGACTCTCTCCCTCAGGTGTAGCAATAGCTTCAAGGTTCTCCATCAGCAACAAGTTCTCCACACAGGCTACATCAATACCAGGTATGGGAATCATTAGTAGCACACCTTCAACAAGGCACAGGTAAGTATATTGTCTGTGTTTTCTAGTCATTTGCTTCTAAGTATTATGAATTAGATTTAGCACTCCCTCTCCCCAAACTAGGACTGTTAACCAAGCCAGACCTGAATCTTTACTTCTCCATCTCCCTATTGCCTCTGTCCTTTGTCAGACCATACACTATGTCCATTCAACCAAACTCTCAGACTCAGACCCCAGACCATTCAACCAAGCCCAAAACTTTGTCTCAAGACCACTCAAATAAACCCAGACCCTGACCAGACCTTGTCCATGGATCACAGACCTAACCAGACCTCGTCCAAAGACCTTTGCCTCTACCAACGCCGGTCACTACCCCAACTGACATCGACAGATTAACCGATGTCGGCACTTTGACCAATCGACACCGGTAGGACCATCGACACCGGCGACTGTGACCAGTTCGACAGCTTCTTTCAAGTAAGCCTTTGCTTCCCTTTTTCATTCCATCTTTTATCATTTTAATTATTTATCATTCTGTTGTTTATCAGACACTTCTTTTTATTGATTAGTGGGTTTATATCCCTTAAGGAAGTTTTCATACTTTTGGGATCAAGCTTTCGCTTGGCAACCCACCATCTATCCATCTAATGCCTTCTTTTTTCCAAGCTTCTTTTCTTTGCAGGTGTCATTCCTCCATAGCCAAAGAGGAGTACTCACAGCATCTAGATTATGGTGCGCAGACTATATCCAGGTACATACAAGCCTTGACCATTCCTTCTTTAGTTTCTCATTTTCTCTCCTTTGAATCTAAAAGCAAAATTTGAATAGAAACATATTGTTTATGTTATCATGATTAGCATGTTATGTTTTGTTGAATATGGTTATAATATTTGTGTTATTGTCATGGTTATTAATGACTATGTTCATGTTGTGTCTATGGATATTATGTTATGATGTGGATATGATTATGTTCATGATGATTATGATAATGCTTTAAATTAATGAGTCTACGCTTCCTTATCTAGACTAGATAGGTGTGGATAACATATGTGAGTGACTCATTCATTTTTGATATATGATTAAATTATTGTAGATATGATATATGGTTAGTTGATGTGATTGATCACTAGATGATGTTTGATGTATACTATATTTAATTCATTAAAATGTTCTTATGAAAAAACATTTAAAAAAATTAGGTAAGAATGCCATTAGTAAATAAAACATATATCTAGAAGTTAAATGTTTGTAATGAATTACATTTGTTTAGATGAAGGTAAATTAATCTTAAAACACAAAGAACAAGTGGGACAATGAAACTAAATGTGAGAAAATATAAGACAATCAAAATACAAACATCTGAATGAATGTATCAACAAGTAGGTATGATAGAAATAAGAAGGCACGGTGCTTCTTCATTGGTAAGGATCAAGACAAACTTAAGTTAGATCAACTTATGAACATAATCCATTCAAATGATTTGCATTAGCATTTGTTAGTTGGTTAAAAAAAATTGTTGACCACCCAGTGTCAAGTAGGCTCAAAAATCCCATGCTTATATAGGGTATAAAGGTAAAATGAATGATGATGGAACCTTCTTGTGAGACTAGTATGCCTCTTCTACAAGTTACCAAATATCTAGTATAAACAACTTAATGTCATTTAAGGTGTAGATTGATCAATGCAAGAAGTCTACTTATCAAAGATGATTTTGGCTTCCAAAATTATCTTTGATTTTTCTAATGTTGATGTCAGGTCTTTTGATATTTTTGCTATTGCTTGGAGGGATTGGGGAAACTAATTGATGTGGGAAGCTTCCAAGAAATTTCTATCCTTTGACAATTTTTTTACTTGTCCATCCTTCAAAGGAGTGGTCTAAGCTTGTGAGATTTTTTTATGGATTTCAATATCTATCATTAAAGGGAGTAGTATATCTTACATTGAGAAATTTTGATTGGTTTTGGCAACTATCCTTCAAGGGAGAGGTTTGTGAATGCTTATAATGACCCATAGTATATATGAGTTCTCTCTCTCTCTCTCTCTCTCTCTCTCTCTCTCTCTCTCTCTCTCTCTCTCTCTCTCTCTCTCTCTCTCTCCTCTCTCTCTCTCTCTCTCTCTCTCTCTCTCTCTCTCTCTCTCTCTCTTTCTCTCTCTCTCTCTCTCTCTGGATTGATTGATTTTTCTTTTTGTTGTTGACATGGATTTGATTATATAGGCTCAAAAAGTTCAACTTCATGAAGGCAAGACTAGAGCACAAATTTTTTTATGAGGGGTAAAAGAGGTTTTAAGTGGCAATAACCACAAGAATATGTTCTATAAAGAGATGGAAAGTACCATGAGAACCATGTCGTGGGTAGATCCATGGTACCCATGTTCAAGATTAGGTAAAGCATGTAATGGATAATCACATGATTTAGCTTTAATTAGTTGTACTTAAAATAAGGAGATACATGTGGGTGAAAATAAAGGATGAGCTTAAGTTAAACAAAAGGTGAGTTCAATCCCATTTAACAAAACAAAGGGTGTATATACAAAGCACTAAGAAGTTCAAGTTCTAGTTTCCCTTAAAGAGAGGACAATTGGTAAGCTCTTGATCCATACTTATGAGTTATGATATAATGTCCAAGCCAATTGAAATTAAAATTTCCCCACTTGATTTTATCCATATTGGTAAATGTTAATTTTCATTTAAAATGATATTTCTAGTATTGAATTCTTTCACTTTGAGATGATTATTATAAGCATGCTTGAGGCATTCTTAATAGATACAAAGATGGGTAAGTGTAGCTAAACAACATTCATCAAGTAGTTTAAGTTAGGCTAAATGTTCTTGATGATAATCACTCTCAGAGATGAGATCTTGTAGGGATATATAGAGATAAAATTTAGAATTCAAGAGATACACTCATTAGGTGAAGGTGATATGTAGGTGTCAATACTAACCAAATGCATTAACCATTTTAGTTAGCATGTTATTGAGATTTTTGTTAGAGCATTTAACTTATCCATTTTATTCTGGATGATAAGGTGATGAGAAAATTAACTTGATATCGAATGCATCACAAAGGCCTTAAACTTGTTTGTTCTTAAAATATTTAACATTGTCAGTGATAATTTTATGAGGAACATCGAAATGATAGATAATGTGATGGTTGATAAAATAGACAATATTGTTATCTTTGGTTGAGATGAGAGGAATAACCTCTACCTATTTTGTGAAATATTTTATTTTAATGATGATATAATGATGTTGCTATGAAGAATGGGGATTAATTTCACCAATAAGATCTAGACCCCATTATAAGAAGGGCCAAACATATTTGGATACTTAGAGACTATGGTTAGGTGCAAGACATAAATTGGAATTTAGTTAAAATATAACAAACTTATTCACATAATCACAATAGTCTTGGTTAAATGTGGTCCAATAATAGCCAATGTAAAGGATACATTTAGTGATGGCTAGGCCACAAAGTGTCCCCCACATATCTCATCATGCATTTCCTTGATAGAATGAGAGGATTCATAAATATGTAGGTAGTGGAAAATAAGGCCATAGAAGCCATGATTATAAATTATTCACCCTTATATGGTGTAATGACAACTACCCTGAATTAATGCCCTTTAGCCATTCCTAGAAAGTTTGGAAGGGATGATGGCAAGGTTGAGATAGTCAAAGCTCTACTTATACCAAAGGTCATGTTAAGTATCCTCCACATTGAAGATGGTAGGAGAGTCTGATTTGATATAATAATTCTTAGTAAGATGATGGATAATGACAAATATCTTAGATTTATAAGGTGTAAATAGGATCTAGGAAGTGATGGAAGCCATCATATTAGCAAACTTGTTCATAGATTACGAAGTGGCTTAGATGCAATAGTGTTCAAAAGACACTAAGAATACATCAAATAGTTGTTTTTAATATTTTAAGATATCATTATTTTATTGGTAAGATTCATTGATTTGGTTAACCATGAGTTGGGAGTCACCAAATATGTCTATTGTTTTGACTCCCAAGTCTAAATTAGTTTAGAGACCGATCACTAGGGCTTCATACTTGACTATGTTATTGGTATAATCAAAGTTAAGTTTGAAGTATAAAGGAAGAGGTTTAACATCAAGGGGAATAAAGATGATACTATATCCCCCACCATATTGACTTTTTTATCCATCAAAGAAATGGACATTTAATAGGTGATGTAGTCTTGAGAAAGGGTCATGATGGAATCATCGAGAAACTCAAGAGGAAGAGGTTGGTTGTTTGTTAAGGGTGATTTGGCTAATTTTTCAATGATGACTTGCCATTTTATTAATTTCTTATATATTAATTCAAGGTCAAACTTAGATAATATAATGAGCCACTTAGCCATATGTTCATTTTGGTATGGCCTAGAGTGAATATACTTGAGTGCGTCGATATTGGTTATGACATAGGTCTTGTGGTTGAGAAGGTAATGATGAATTTTGGTGCCCAAAAAGACCAATTCAAGGTAAAATTTTTAGTATGGGTGTACTAAGTCGCATACTCTATAAGAGTGTGACTTATGTATTAGATAACTTGCTCTTTATGTTGCTCATATCAATGCACCAACATTGCCCTTAAGAAGTGATTAGTGGGAAAAAATATAGAGGTAAAAAGGTTGATCCTGTTTGGGATAAATGAGGATGGGTCAAGAAATAAGGTACTCTTTAAGTGAAAAAAATTCATTTTGATAGTATTTTTTCCACTTAAAAGATACATCCTTTTTCAAAAGGTGGTGGAATAGTTGACATTGATTAGAGAGCTGAGAAATGAAGTGACAAATGGATTAGAGCTTCCCTCGCAAGCTATGGAGTTGATTGAGGTGGGTAGGAGAAGGTATATCAAGGATTTATTTGATTTTGGTAGGATAGACTTTAATTTCTCAAAGGGATATGATAAAATGAAGGATGTTTCCTGAGAAGACCCTAAAAATACATTACTTGGGGTTAGGATAGACATGGTAATGGATGAGGTGTTCAGAGATAATATTAATAACGACCAAGTGATCTTTACAAAATTTATATTTTCTAAAAATTTCATCAACATAGTCCTATATGATTTTATGAATAAGGTCATGCAATATATACTTCATAGCATGATGTTAGGTTGTACTAGCATTCTTTAGGTTGAAAGGCATGACCCTATAGTAGAAATTTCCCCATGGGGTGATAAAGGTGGTTTTTTATTTATCTTCAAGGGAAATTAAGATTTGATTGTAACCCAAGAACCCATCCATAAGAGATAACATTTCATGGTTAACTATAAGATCAATAATCTAGTCAATGCTTGGCAAAGTAAAGTCATCTTTTGATCAAGCAAGGTTAATATCACAAAAGTCTACATAAATGCAAAGTTACCCTATGATGTTGGTGATAAGAATGACATTTGAGACCCATTGGGGATAATTAATTCATTGAATGAAATTTATAGATAGGAGGCATTGAAGTTTTTCTCTGATGAGAATGGATATGTGAGGGTACATCTGATAAAGTTTTTCCTAACTAGCTTGGCATCACAATTGGTGACTATATTATGGGTAGAAATGGAGGGGTCAATTCCTACCATGTTAATATAAGACTAAGCAAATGTTATTCTATGGTCTTACATGAAGGATGGGAAATCTTGAAGCTCCTCAAAACTTAGAAATTGGCTGATTTTTATAATGCATGGGTTATCCAAAGTACCCAAGATGATATTGATGGTGGATTAATTTAACATAGTTATATTCTTAGGAGGGAGGGATTTGTGGATAAAATAATCTTTTACACTAAGATAAGCAAGAATGGAATCATTATCTTGACACCAAACATTATTAATGGTAGGATAATCATACCATATCATATTAGGATGAGTTAGAGGAATGGTTATGGTCTCCCCATATTTTTGATAAGTCAATGGTCTAAGGTTGATCATGTTGATGAAAAAGATTAGGGGGAATGGTATCAAAATCCTTAGGTTCTGATGGTGGAGGGATCAATGAGGATGGGACTTCTTCTTCAATGATGGTAAAGGGGGATGAATTAGTTGGCTCTTTAGGTGGAGTGAATCTAAGACCAAATCTCTTAAGAGGATTTCGGGTTTTACATGGAAACACCTCATGTGATCTATACCCATAACCTCTAAGATTGAATCCCTTCTAAGCACACCTATGGAGGTATGTCTTAATGAACTCTAGTTTATCTAGATAGGAAAAATTGGAGGTGAATGGTCAAGGAGTATAGGAGGTAGAGGAGGTGGTAAGTGATTGGTCAAATCCCCCATAGATAATATTCATTTGGAGATTGGGAGGCCTAAAAGGAATGATGGTTTTGATATTAGGATTGTAGCTAGGGTTCTAGTCAAGGTTCCCATATTACTAGGGATTAGGTAAAGAATCCAAGGCTAATAGGTGATACTCCCCAAACATGAGATGTTGGAATGTAGATTCTAAGGGGTCCTTTGTGAGAATTTAGGTAGAAGTAATGGATGAGATGGTCAAATATTAGTTATTGGATGGGGTAGAGTCATCTTTGATTGTTGAAGGTTTTGATGATGATTGGAGGAGAACATCATTTAGGTGATCATTCATGTTGCATGATGTAAATGGACTTGAGTCGGCTTTTATGGTGATCACTTGACCTTCATGATAAAATTTGATGAACCGATGAAGGGTAAATAGGACATAATTCATGAAATGGATATAAAGGAACTCAATTAGAACATTGTATTGAAAATCACCTTCTAATATATAGAAGAGCTCAGGTAGTGTGTGAGGTCCTAAAAAAATGTGGAGGATGATGGTTTTTAAAGTTTTTACCAAAGTGTCATTGAATGAATGGAGCACTATTGTGGTTTTTGACATAACATTCTCTAATATTTTTAGTTGGTCATATATGTGGGAGGAAATAATGTTTATGTCATCCCCACCATCAATAATAAACCCTTTTATGCAGGTTTGGTTGATTTATGCGGTAATGAAGAGAGGAGGATCTAGATCTTAGGGGTGAATGGAGGGTATTTTGAATCATTGAAGTTAACAAGGGTAGAAAGCTAGAGGGATCTAACGAAGGCTAATAAAGGTTGTGGATCTTCTAGTTAAACCTCTATGGGTTGATTAGCCTCTATCATTGCCTAGAAGTGATGGGGTAAGGTATTTATTAGTGTTTATAAACTCATCTTCAGTGATGTTTGGTGAAGCTACTTTATAATGACTCATTGCATCAAATTATAAGGGTTAGATTGGGAAGTACCCAAGATGGACACTTTGGGTTTTGTTAAAGGTAAAGGTGCTTGGTGTTGGTTGGGTGATTGGGTGGTAGAAGAGTGATATATCCATGGAATAGACACCTTTGACTTTCCCTTATCCTTTTATTGATCATGTGATTGTGTGACCACATGGATGGTATGGACTTGGGGGAGAGTTGGACTGGAGGACGGTTTCAAATTTTCCTCACTTTTGGATGAGAGTACAGGAATGTGTAGGTCATCTTCTATATATAGCTGATGGATTAGGGATTAGAGAGATTTTTAGTTATTTTTATTATGCCCATGTCTTTAATGGTATAAGCATACTAATTTTTCATAATACCAAGATGGTTTAGGACTATGTGGGTCAAATGGTTTGATAGGTGGCAAGGTTTAGAAATATGCTTGCAACAACCTTTGCAGGATGGTTAAGAAGGACTCAAGTAAAGGTGGAAATGGTGTGGAGGTCTTAGTTTGGTAGGTGATGTGGATTCCCTTTTAGGAGTAGGCTTGATGGTGGTACTTTTGGTCGAAGGATAATTCTTGGTGGATGGTTTTGGTATAGATTGCTTCAAGGTGGATGGATTGGAGGTAAAAGGTGTTGAGGTAGATGCCTAGGAAGTAGGTAGTTTATTAATAGAAGGTTTGGTGAAAATATGTGAGGATGAAAGTAGGATTGATGGTGTAACTAAAAGTGGTGATTAGCTTTGGGTTTTATTTAGGATGGTTGGTTTCCATACTAAGGTAGAAGGGTGAGGTCCCAAAATAGAAGGCAAAGTGGAGAGGGGAGGTAGATTTTTGGTGTGTGGGATCTTGGGTGGTTTTCCCCTCTTTATTGGTTTTGTTTGGGGTTTATTTGGTGGGCTTAGTGGGCTTAAATCCAACTTTACTAATCGATGAGTAAGGTTCTGAGTAAGAAGCATGCCAAGACTTTTGGTGGGCTTAGTTAGAATGGTAAGAGGTAACTTGGTTATTTTGGGTGGGTTTGGTTGGGATGGTTTGACTATGGTTTAGTTAGTATAAATTTTCAATGGTTTGGTTGTGATGATGATGGGTTTTATAATGAAAGTGGTAGGTTGTT
>JARHVA010004239.1:1347500-1517500 GCA_037957365.1 Torreya grandis | reverse complement strand
TTAAAATTTTGTAGTAAATTTTAAAATAAATTTATTTCAAACCCTAGTTGCATTAACTAGCTCCCAATAATTTTCTAGAATTAATCCAATATTTTTTTGATTTTTTTCTTGTACTTATAAACCAAAAATTTAATTCAAAATTCCAAATTCAATAGTACAAACCCCAGTTGCATCAACTAGATCCCAGTAAATTTCTAGTAATTTTCCAATCATTTGTTGAATTTTTAGTTGCTTATTAAAATATAAAATCATTTCAAGTTTCAAAAATTCATAGTATTTTTCAAAAATATTTTTGAAAAATCCCTAGTTACATGTACTAGCTCATGTTCTGCTACTTGAGGTATCACATTACATGTTTGGGAGATCCATATGCTTTCTATGCATATTCTAGTTTCTTATTTAGATTATATCAGTTTAATTTTTTCTACTATTATCCAAGTTTGTTTTCCTTATGCCACCTAAGTTCCTTGCATCTCTTCCTTCAAGATGAAGTGCAAGACTTAGAGGTAGTCCTCCCAAATCCACCTAGATTCCTTAAATTTGACCATACACCATGGACAAATAATTAGCTTAGGTTATTTTTATAAATCCTACACATCTAGATTACACAAATTTTCATGAGGATAACTCTGATCATGATCAATATGAAAATAATAATGATGATGTACATACCAATGCTCATGCTCCACCACATTGGAATAACAGTCCACTTCTACTTATTGTTGATAATGAAGTTGTCCTCAACAAAGATTTGATTTTACAAAGTTTTAGAGAAAGACTTAGGGAACAACCTTGAGATCATACTCTTATCTTACAATCTATCATAAAAATTAAAAATTCTAAGCAATTTGAGTCTTCCATTCCTTTAGAGCAACCAATTGAAAATGACACTGTAGGTGGAACTATGTCTCAACAACCCCCTATATCAGCCCAACCTTCTTCTATGCCACTAGCTACATCTAACACATCTTTGTATCCTAATGTGGCATCCCTTATGCAAGAAATAATATCTCTTCAATCCAAGGTTCTACATCTTGAGTAAGGTGCCACTAGACCTACATAGGATTTGGATTCTTTTGCTCTTTTGCATACACCATTGGCACATCACATTGTGTTTACACCCTTGTCACAAGGTTTTGTTCAACCCAAGATTACTCTTTATGATGGCAAGGGTGATCTAGAGATACATTTGAGAGCTTTTCATGTAGCATTCTTGGACTATGTACCTAATGACTAGATACTTAACAAGATATTTCCAAAAAGACTAAAGGATTATGATTTACAATGGTTCTATATTATACCTAATAATTCAATCAATACATTAAATCCTTTAGTTGACATGTTCTTAGCACACTTCAGTATCAACATTAGTGATAAATTTTCATATGCTCAAATTGTTCAATAGAAACAATGACCAAATGAGCATCTCACAGACTATGTTCTTTGATATAAGACCGTCTTGGCTAAAATGACTAACCCCATGGTAAACTAGGAGTTACAAGATATTTTCAAAAAAATTCTTCTACTAGAAATTCATAAATCAACCATGTTCAAAATATTCTCTTCCTTCACTGAATTGTGTCACACATTAAAGGGAAGAGAAGTCAAACTAATTTTAATGGGTAGAGTAAATTACACTAATACATCAGACATAACCAATAAGAGTAATAACAAAGTTCCATATAAGGTCAAGTTCAATGATACTAAAAGGAATAATCCACTTACTATTAATGTGGCTTTAGAGACTCCTTAGTGAATAGTTTTATCATTATCCCTTGACATACTTTTTCACATATTCTAATTTCTCCATCCAAGGTTTTACAATAGCTTTTGGATTGTAATATCATATCTTTACCTCCTATTCAAGAAGTTGATCTAATAAATCCTCTTCTAAAGGGATATGATTAGTAGGCATTTTGTGACTACCACAAGGAACTAGGCCATACAATAAATAGATGCATCAGTTTAAAGCACAAGATACAAGACCTAATAGATTCAAACACTATTGATCTTAGCACTTTCTCCACCAATAAAGTAAACATAGGATAAAACATTGAAAATATTCTCAAATCAATTTTTACAAAATTTAAAATAAGATACAGGGGACACATTAGGGGTTCATCATGCATATCATGCACATTCACCACTAGATACATACAGGGCACCTTCAATTGAGTTACATCATTTAACCAACATGATCAGTGTATATAATTTTAGAGTTCTAGCTAGACCTTTTATCTCATTCTCATAGTAGGAGATCATCGAGGATGATTCGAATTATCATTCACTCTTTATCAGATCTCACATTCATAATCAACCTATTTATAGTGTGCTTATTGATAATGGTTCCAGTCTTAACCTATGCAGTTTGACACTACTACAACATTTGGGTTATTCAGAGTAGGATATCACTCTGAAAGACATAGTTATCTATGGTTTTAATGAACATACATAGATTTTATTGGGTGAGATATTACTTCCACTATAGGTTAGTCCTACGCATGTGGCCACACCATTCATTATAGTTCATAGCACAAGAGTTTTTGATACATTACTTGATCAACCATGGATTTAAAAACTTGAATCAGTACCTTATATAATTTATAGATGTATGAAATTCATCCACATTAATCAGGTTATTACATTTGGTGGAGTTCCATATGAGTTACCACTCCCCACTTCAGAGGCATCTACCAATTTATAGTCACTAGTTTCTATTTTGCCACTAGTTTTTGTTTCACCACCATTTTCAGTTTTACCACTAGTTTTAGTTTTGCCACTAATTTTAGCTTCTCCTCTAGTTTTAGTTCCTTTTCCACTTAGAATTTAGATGTAGTTTAGGTATCCATTTCTAGTATAGAGGTTTTATACACCTCCACATCTTTGGTATTCTAGATAGCTTCTATCTATAGCATTCACACCCATAGCAGTTTCATTGAGATCTCATGCATCTACACATAGAGCACATGTTAAAAGAGTTTTTCCTACTTCTATATGGTTACCTAAGAGCCATATATTTGCATCCACTTCTCAAAGTTATAATGGGACACCATAATTAGTTTCAACTTTAGATATTTTAGAACATTTATAGCATATATAACTTTCAGAGTCATAGTCTCACCATTTCCATTATGCTTCACGATCACGCACAATTCCACTCCTTGATATATGACACCATGATAGGAATTCTTGCATGAGACTCATTGGCTAGTATCATTTTGCTTCAGAAATACCTATACATAGTTTATTCTACTTATTTTAAATAGTTTAAAATATTACAAAAATATAAAAATAATATAACATTTCAAAATCCAAAAACATTCAAAAATTTCAAAACAACACAAACATTTTGATTGTATGCATCTTCCATGATTTACATTACTACCAATATGTTAGGACTTACAATTGTTATTTCATGCTATTGTACATCAATTTATTTACATTACCATGCTTCACTTTATATTGTTGGAAATATTGTCATTGATGTCAAAGGTCTAGCATTTTTGGTGATAAAGGACCCATTGCATTTAATGATATTTGTAATAGATATATCTTGGCTAATGTGAGTTAATATTTATTTAATATTAATGAATATATTTTTGGTTGCATATGTGACAAAAGAAGGGCCCATGGAGAAGTCAAAGAGCCACGGGGTAAAGACAAAAGAAGGATGGGACACATTTTCCCATGAAGAGTCATCTTGGGGAATTCCAAGAGTCACCAAGTGAAGACAAAAGAGGAAGGGCATAATTTCTCATGAAGGGACACTTTGAGGAACACAAAAAGTCACCAAAGTAAAGACAAAAGAGGGAAGGACGTTTTTGCTCATGAAGGGTCACCACATGACTTTTCAAAGGCAAGGATATGAAGGGTCACACAAGTTTGACACCATTTTACATGAGGATTGAAGGGTCACAAAGGGGGAAGGACAAAGGTCAGTTGAAAAGATATAAATAAAGGCTTGAGAAACCATTTTTAATATGAGTGAGAGAGGTTGATTTGATATTGTAATATCTAGCTTAGAAGATCATTTGAGAGAGAATAATATGATTTGTTTTTGTTATATCTAGCTTAGAAGAGTAAAGGTGAGAGAGAGGAAAGAGATGTTGTAATGAACTATCATTTGTTGAGATAGCAACATTGAGAGATAGTTGTGTGGCATACAAAAAGGGGTTGGTGCTCCTATGGGTTGGTCATCACAAATAGTTGTTGGGTTCGTGTGCAGAAAAGGGTTTGGTGCTTAGCAAAGGGGTTGGTGCTCCTGTGGATTGGTGCTCATGAATTGTTGTTGGGTTGGTGCTCGACAAAGGGGTCGGTGCTCCTATGGGTTGGTGCTTGTGAATAGTTGTTGGGTTGGTGTTTAGCAAATGGGTTGGTGCTCCTACAAGTTGGTTCTTGTGAATATAGTTTGGGTTGGTGCTCATTCATATACTTGAGATTGTTCTCTGTGGTTTTTCCCACAATAGGTTTCCACATTATATCTGGTGTCTCTCTCTTGTGTGGTGTTTATTGTTTTAGTTTTATTTCATATCTTGAATGTTTTGATTAAGAGAAATTTTTATAAGATATATGATATACTAATTCACCCCCCTATTAGTATATCCCATGCTTAATAGATATTCTTTGAGTATGTGTAGTGACATCCAAATACTTGATTATTTTACTCTATCCATTGAGGGGCATCCTAATTCTACATTCAAAACACATGTTGATATACACACCCGCCAGGGGGAATCTTCTACATGACTACATCATCTAGGTTATGTCATTCCTACACTACACACTCCAAGTTATCATGTTGATGTAAATTACTTACTACATTACAAAAATTACTATATCTATATTTCAATAGTATCTAGTACTTGTGTATCTCTTAGCATATAATTAATATTTTACTAAAAATGGCTTTCATACTTTCGATCTTTATTTGGTTAGTTAGATGTGATTCTATCTTTCCAATTATTAAATGCTTTCTCTTCTTGCTTATCGTAGATTTTTTGAATGCATTTCAAGTTCCTTCTTGTCTCCTATATGTGCCTTATGACCTTTTCCAATGTCCTTCTCTTCTATTCATGTGTGTACCTTAGGACATTTGCCAATGTTCTTTGCTTGTACACCTCTATGTGATTGTGGATTCCACACCAACCTTGCTTGTTTCAATTATATGTGTATGTCGCATTTGACCATGCCTTGTATACTTATTTTCTAGTTTGAGTGACATGTACCCATTTCCTTGTTTGCATGGCCCCTTGGCCACCCTTGTATGCTTCTTGCTTCTTACTTTGTGTGCTTGTTGCTCTATTGATTTTTTATTGTTGTAATGTCATGATATATATCATGTATTTTATTTTTCTCTTGGATGCCATGATGGACATCATGCTCCATACCTCGTAATTTCCAACTACCAACTAACAAACTAATAACTAGCATTTTTAGCTTCAATTTAATTCAGTACAATGCACATGCTTTTACATTGTTATATATATCTAGGCATACCCTTATTGATCTAACAATAACTTAATTCAAACCATGCTATATCTTGAGATATCTAGTTGATTATCATTACTATATCATGTATTTTCTAAATTAACACACTTATAGGGCTTCTTCTTCTGAGGGTTGTCATTGCAGGGTACATATTCCTGCCCTTAGAAGAGGGGGAAAAATGGGTTTCCTACAAATATCATAGCTCTTAATCAGTCAAAAATTCTAGTTTAAAAATAATTAGAACAACAACTAGGCATCAAACCACTCAAAATATACTAGGTAGACAGTCAATATTCCAAAAAAATGATCATTTTATCCTAGGACAAAAATGTTGAGGTTGGATTATAGCACCAAACACTAGGGGTTTTTTTCAGTGCTCTTATTCAAACAACAAAAAAAACTAGGTTTTCCAGAAGCAAGCAAATAAGTAGGTTTGGCTACAATTTTTCATAATCAGACTAATTTAGATCAATAATTTTTAGTACAATTTTCTCAAAGAATCTAGCTATAGGGGGAATCATACATGGCATGATTATTTCTCACTTCTAGTTTTAGATATGGTAATTGATATAACTTCTAGATTAGAATCCATGTTTTAGACACCAGTGATTAGGAGTAGCTTACACAACACTTTTGCTTCTCTTCTTTCATTTTATATCATTACCCATTCCATCTTCAGGTGGATAGCATCATTTCAGAGTGGCTTTTATACAAGCCTAACCTCCACATTCTTGATCACCTAAGTTCTCAAGTGACTTCCACATAAGTCAAATTTTTAGTTTTGGAGTGGCTTTCATACAAGCCTAATCACCATATTCTATGAGTTGGCCAACATTGGCCTACTTTCTAGCACACATTTGGCTATCGATGCCACATTTTAAAATTTATAAAGCATTCAAGTGCTTCAGAAGCCATCTCATATGACATACTTCTTCATATTAGTATCATTTTATAGCTTCACTTAGTAGGAAATGATGGAGCCAAGGGCCAACCTTTGTATTCTTAAGACACCTATTTAGAGGGATTAGACACATAATCTAGACATTGATTAGCACATGTAAGATCATCTACCTTCACTTAGTAGGCAGCGATGGAGCCAAAGGGCTAGCCTTTACATTCTTGAGCCACTTTTTGGGGAATTGAGCACTCAAATCCATTCATGATATAAATTTTGGTATAACATCATCTAGCACATCCAACATTACTCAGCATTACCTAATAACACAATAGGTTTTATATTGGTTCATGTACTCGATGAGGTGTATTCATTATTTTCTCTTCCTCTCTCTTACCTAGATTTGTACATTCTTGTTTTATATTGCATATAATAATAATTGATCTAATCTTTATTTTCATTTCATGGATTCACATGTACACAATATGCTCTTTATGCACTATCCAACATTATTCAACATCACACAAGCTTCATGGACTTCACCTTTGCAAGTAATTTTAGGTACGCTTTCTATTTTCCTTTATCCTAGTATTTTTCTTTGTTGCATCACTAGAATAAAGGGGGGGAAATGTAGTCATAAAATGCAAAAATTCATAACTTGAGCATGGATAATGACACCCAATCCATATTTCCCTCTTGCTTTCTCTCTAAACCCTCTCAAACTTATTTTCACTAATTCTTA
Organism: Torreya grandis; assembly: GCA_037957365.1. Taxonomy (NCBI): domain Eukaryota; kingdom Viridiplantae; phylum Streptophyta; class Pinopsida; order Cupressales; family Taxaceae; genus Torreya; species Torreya grandis. The sequence goes on along the minus strand of JARHVA010004239.1, from coordinate 1,510,376 downwards.
GTCATTTGTGGCCTTCCAGACTTGACCCCAGCTGAGCCAAGACCCTCTCTTAATGACCAATCTATCCCCTAGGTCTCATCTACCTAAGATAATAGCACCAAAGTTGGATAGTAGCACTGGACCTTAGGGTGTCCCCTTTTTAATACTCTTATCCAATCACATTTTGAGCCTAGTTTATCATTTTCCCCTAATTCTTCTTGTTTATTATGTCGACTTGGTCTGATTCCATCTAATCCATGACTAATAGATCCATATATAATCCCATTCAAAGATAATTTAGAAGGGTTATAAAATATCATTCAAGTAAGAAATAATACAAGAAAGACAAATCAAGAATATTCCCTATTCTCTACCTATAGCCAACCTATACGCTTTCAAGCTAAATCAAGTCTTCAAACTAGTCTTTAGCCATCTCAAGCATACCTAGTTTTAACATTTCTTATATTTCATTCACTATTTAACCAAGCACTCTTAATGGTAGAAATATGTATGGCTTGATCCTTCCTTAGAGTATTGTTATGTAAAAAACATGCCCACACATAAAGTGTGAAGCACATCCAATGCATATTACACACACTAACCCCTCTTCCTTATTTGTCCAAGTTCATTAAATTACATAGAAAATAAAAGTACACAAAGAATCATATCTATAGGGAGATATATAAATAATAAAGAATTTAAATTTAATATATATTCTCACATTGAGCAATCGAATAAAAACCATAAATATTAGATCCTGAGGACAATAGCACCAGAGGAGGACTACACTGTCAAAGCCTAGGATGTCTAGTTTTGGCACTCCTATCTAATCAAAAAAATAACTCCAAGATCCTATTTGTGACACTGTCCCAATCTTGCACCTAAATTTGTAGACCATATCTCAATTGAAATAGTTTATAATAACATAAGTTACATTTCTTCTTTCTCTCTTACTATTTTTAGAAAGGTTAAATTGTAGTTAAATTTCACAAATCAGTAGTTATAATTAAGAATATTATTTACTGATTTATCCTACTCAAACTTGTTTATTAAATAGGAATAAAAATCTATTATTTCCAAAAACAAAAAATTAGATAGGAACTCCAAGTTTTGAAACAATCTATAGAAAGGTTTATAGATAGGTTTGGTTCCCTTAGTAGTGGATTCAAAGAATAATCCCATGGGTGGAGAGAGAGGGATGGTTACCTTGTCCTTTTCCTTAACAAAAGGCTCCAATATTTGGGAAGGTGATTCCTTAATGGGAAGTTTAGAAAAGGTAGTTTCTTCCTTAGGAATTCCCTCTGAAGGAAGAGTGGATTGTTTTATGACGGAGGAGAAATGTAGAGTGGTAATGGTTGCCTTCTTTGGTGTGTATCAAAGGAGAGGTTGGAGAGTCCACTACTTATATAGGTGGATGGGAAAAAGGAGTGGTTTAGGTCATGGGTTATTTATCAATGATCTCACCAAGAACCATATTGATAGTATGGGCCTCTTGGGTCTGAGAGGATTCCACTTTGCTATTTTCATTATTTTTGAATAGAGCATGGTTGGTAAATGGTTGTCTAAAGATGTCAAGTGATTAGTTTGGGGGTCTATTGGGATTATACAACATAATTTACCCCTTGTAAATAATATTTTGGAGGATGTTATTGAAGTTATTACATCTACTAACATCATGTCTAATGACATGATGGAAGGCACACAATTCATTCTCCTTATACCAACTAGGTACAAGATGAGAGGAATCAAATTGTTATGGAGTTTTGATCAGATGAATTTTTATGATATTTTATTTCAAAAAATTCTCCAAGACTAAAGGATATGACTCCCCTAGTGGATTAAATTGATTTTGGTTGTTATATTTTGGATTTCTAGTGTTCTCATTAAAGGATCTAGAAGAGTTGTGTTGGTTAACAACTAGTGGAGGAGTGGTTTTAAGGACAACCATATTCATGGTTCTATTCTTTTTGGTGTTAGAGTTGGTTTCATTATTAGGTTTAAAGGAGAAACCCTCATTTGATTTCAAGGTGAAATTCTTGTTTATAAATTTTAGTTTCCCCTCATTGATGGCTCTATTCTCTAGTTTTCGTGCCATGGTGAAAGCCTCATTAAAGGTCCTAAAGCTTTGAACCCATAAAGTAGAGGAAATGTGTTTAGCACATAACTGAGTGAAAATCTTAGTCAAATCAGGTTGGGGAAAAGAGAAAGAGAGTTGATTTATCAAGCTTAACCCATGGGCTATGAATTGAACAATAGAATCATCATCAAATTTCTAGATGGAATAAAGAATAGTGATGGAAACTTTCTTAAAGATGTTTATGTAAAAGTGATCTAGGAAGGTTTGAGCTAGTTAGGCAAAAGAAAAGAGAGAGTGATTGGGAATAACACTATACAAATCTAGTGTTGAACTTGATAGAGACATGGGAAAGGTGAAAATAAGGAGAGAATAATCATAGGTAATCAATTAGTTAGAGTGTCTAATTTCTCTTAGATGTTATTATGGGTCTTCCTTGATCTAATATTTTAAGAATTTCAAAAGCTTCCATTGAGGGGGATAAATTTAAATGGGGATAGATGGGTGAATTGGTTTGTTACATATTTTTTCATATGATAAAATTTTTTGGGTTCTATAAATACATGACTCTAAAGTGATCATTCTATCCATTAACATCTTTAATAGATCCATTTATGGTTGTGCACCCCCATAGTTGTAGGGTAGATTATGTTTGGTTTGGGTAGGCTCAACATAAGGATAGCCAGTGGAAGGTTAGGAGGTTACCACATATTGGTATGTGGATAGGGGTGCTTGAGATGGTGCCAAGTATAATTAAGTAGATGTATATGATTGGGTAGAGGATGGAGCCACATATCCCTATGGGTTTAGAATATAGATTGTGTTAGGTATAATAGGCATTTGTTGAGAAATTGTCATTGGTTAGGTTGGAGGTATGGTTAGGTTGGTAGGTTGGTGATGGGTGGTAACCTTGGTACTAATGGGTGGAAGGCTAGATGGTATGAGAACCACCAAGATTTGGAATGGAGTGGAGTTAGATAGGTTGGAAACAAGATGAAGGGTAGAAAAACTAGTAGAAGGTATGCCAATAGTAAGTGGGGTATGGGTTGCCAAAGGTTGGGTTGATCCTATGTTATAAGAGTTATGGGTTGGGGTGGAAGGTTTTTGGGTGTTGGTTGGTTGGGTATGTTAGTTTTATATGGTGGTATTGGTGGGATGATTAGTAGAATATGATGCCTTGGTGCTAATGATTAGGTGGAAATGGTGGTAATAGAGGTGATACCCATAAGGTGGGATGTCATACTATAGGGTAGATCAATATGTGTGATTGAAGAAGGGGTATGATGGGATAAAGTGTTGAGGTAATGTTGGAGGTCTATGGGGTTGTTATCCAAAAAGGTGACAAAATTTTCATCACCTTGGGCAACCATCTGAGGGATACTAGGACATTCAAAAGGATGAGGATAACCCTCTACATTTGAGACGTAGTCCATGGATGAAGAAGAAGTAGAAGATGGATGATTAGGAGGTGGATCTTTATTTTCTTAGTTTCTTATTTGTTGCCTAGTTAAATCCATGAAAATAAGGAAAAAAGGAATATATAAGCAATCTCACAACTAAAATAAAGAGAAGACAAGAAAGAGTCAAGGAAATGAAACACACACTAAAGCATGTTAAATTTTAAGGTTCTTTTTAATCTCTCTTATGGCTTATGCCTTAAGCTTTAAGAATAATGTAACTTTACTTTGGTTTGTAGAATGGGTACTAGATAAGAATTTTATGGTTGGTTTTAGGTAATTTAGGTTCTCAAAGGGATATATGTTAGAAATTAGTACATGGATTAATATTAGGGCCTAACCCCTCACTTCACACACCATAGCGATAAGGGTTTCTGGTGCTTAGCCAAAATATAACAATTTCCAAAGATTATACTCAACTAAAGAACTGAATTGGTTCTCCCCTTGGTGATGAAATCTAAGTAGGATAGCTAAGAAAATGTGACCACTAGGTGATGAAATCCCATTCAGGCCTTATGTCAATGTTTTTATGTTTGATTAGGTGTAAGTGGTTTGGTCTTGTGTGTGTGATAAGAATGAAGATATGATTAATTCATTTGATTAATTAAGCTATGTGAGATAAAATAAGAAATTAAACAATGTATTTAGTTAATTTTAAGCCCAAAATAAAAAATTTAGTTCATTGTATGAGCATAAAATAAGAATAAGAAACACCTAGATGTAACTATGAACTGAAGAAAAAACTCAATGGTAGTCCCATCAAGCATGCCAAAATATTTCACTAAAAAATTTCTTTAATTATTAAGAAGAAAGTTGTAAAACTTGAAATAAGGGTGAGATTAGTATAACCTAATATGTTGTGCATGTGTTGATCCAGATGGTTGTGGAGACTCCTCTTTATCTAAGTAGGAATGACCTGAGAATAAGAAATCACTAAAAAAATGGTTGATTATTTGGGTAGTAGGGTGGATTGCCTAGCATGAGATAGATCCAAGAATCACAAGATTCTTTGGAGGCTATCAATCCACAGTTTCAAACAATTAAGTCCTAAAAGCAAAATATTAATTGCTTACATAAATAATAGAAGTTACTAAAATCAAATAAAAGAAGTTCCTGAAAAGATAAATTGGACTAATTATAGTAATAAATGATTATATATTAATGATAAATAAATTAGATGTAGTTCATAAAATAGGGTAATCCTTTATGATAAGGCAAAAGGTCAAAAAGTGGGATTTTGTCAGGGTTTGATAGGTGGAATTAGCTTGCTATTAAAAATTGACACATAGTGATTGTTGACAGTTGGGTAAGACCATAGACAATTAGCTGACCATCAATGGTTAGGTGACAATCAAAGGTTAGGTGATCATCAACAATTAGGGGGAAACCATAAAAAATTAAGTGGTTACTGATGGTTACTTTTATATTTAGCTTGGGTAAAAATAAGATTAGTTTGGAAGGCTAGAGAAAAGTTCTAGAGGGTGGGTTGGGAGAGAAACAAAGGAATTAATTACTAAAAACAAATAATTGTCCTTTTTTTTAGTTTGAAGAGCATTGATGTGAGTGGATGAAAACTTGTTGTAGGACCCTGGATCAATTTTGGTAGAGTGATGATTCCTTCATTGTTGATTGATGAGCAACAACACTTTTGATCTCTATCATAGTTGTTGGTTCACTAGAAGTCTTCTTGGATTCACTAAGAGTGAGAAGAATGCCTGCACAAAAAGTTGTGATGCACAATACTCTAATTATTATTGATTTATCCTCCCTCTTTCACCTACTCTTCTCTTTATATACATAAAATGGAATGGTGGAACAAGAGGTTCAACAAGTTATCTAATTTTAGTGTTAACATGCATTCATCATGCACATTGATCAAAATATCTAAAAATAAAAAATCAAGTTATATTTAGGTGGTAGTCAACCCTTGAATTAGTTAAAGGTCAACCATTTATGGTCAAGCTTAACATTTTATGGGTAGGGGTTGATTTTTAGCTTTCGAGGTTATAATTAAAAAAGGTTAAGTTTAGCCATTTCTTCTAATGACTAATAGGGTAATAGTCAGGAAGTGGTCCCTAAGGGGTCAAGCGGTGGTCTAAAAGTTAATGAAAAATATAGAACCATAGTATACAATTTTTTAGTGTCTACACATGCCATTTATGAACATAGGATTTTGATAAGGGGAGATTAGTATAGTGTTAGTAGAGGAAATAAAATCCAAAACTACAGACTAATGAACTAACACCTTATTCATAGATTTAGGGGGATCTTAGTGAGGAAAAACCATTTATAAAGGAAAAATATAAGGAAATAAAACAAACTTTCTCACCTTCCTTGAATTCTCCAAAGGCACTCTTCATTGGCTTGCTCGACTTGTGCTTCAAAGGTCTTCATCAATGGATATTTGGCTATCTCCTCCTGTTCTAGGCACCATTGGTTTTGTGTATTTTGCTTGTGAATCTTGAATAAATAATTTCACATAATAACACTATATCAAATGGATTTTTAAATCATTTGGGAATTATAAGTTTACACCAAGATAACTTAAAATTATGAGTGTGAGGCCTTTTATTTAAAGAATTTACTATTTGATCAGAACGAATGTGGACCATCCATCTTAGATGAAGATGTGTGGTAAATAATCCATTTAATTTTTGAGGATAAAATCAATAAATTTCCTCATAAATATTTGGGATAGAAAGGAATTAAAGAGGCATTGGAGCGTTTATTCATATATTTGTGGCACCTATGGCTTATGGATGCCACCTCATAGATGATGTCTTAGGTGATGCAGATATTCATAATAAATTTCCATTAATGAAATAATTAATAACCTCCATGGAAAATGAACTTAAAATCTTGATTAAAATTAGTTAACTTTAAACATGATTAATCAATTTTGGTGCAAATCTTGGAAATTGGTGCACAAATTAATCAAACTAATCAAAATGATGTATTATTGGATCAAAATTTAATTGGAGTTTAATTAGGATGCAATGTTAGATGCTTTGGAACCATTATCCCATTTAGGATGTTGTCGACACAAAATAAAAAAGGCACGTGTCTCATGTAATAAAATTAGTAGAAAAGAACCATCCAGATCACCCAAGAGCAAAATCATCATTTTTACTCAAAATGATCCAATCAAAGTTAGGTATCACATAAAATGCATTGCCCCATTTAGGGATACATTAGCCTAAATTGGCACTTCTATATTACAAGCTCTAACCATTTATAAAATTTAAATGATTTTGGCCTAAAGTATGCATTTTGGTAGAAATTATTTTGAACCCTGGTTGGAGGTCATTGGTGGCTAGTTTTAGGTGTATATAGTAGGTAGCCTCTTCTAGGGTATTATACACCTATGGATGAATATAGGACCATTACCCTAGAATTTAGGATTCTTATAAGTATTTAGTGTTACCTTTCACACTTGATAGGACCATTCAGACACGAACATATCACTTGCATTGTCAGCTTAGGGTGTGGATTTTATTTGAGGTCCAAAACATGTAGATAACACTAATTAACTTTAGTGAATAAATGTCACTATTTAAACCTCTCAAAAACTACTTTCCATTAATCATGCACCTCCCAAATTTTTCAAAGCTCTTATCCTATGTGGGGGATACAAGTTGAGTACATTTGGAAGTATCAAGACTCTTGATAACCTTGTAATATGATCTCAACAAAATGGCTCAAGCCTTTGTTTTTATTTTTTAGAGAAATGATCCCTAAACACAGTCATTTCATACTTGAAGGAAATACTCACTCTCACCTACCAACCCTATGTCTTAATCATGGTTTTCAAGTTATCACTCAATTCTAAAAACTCTAGGAAAGCCTCCAAGCATGCCAAATTTCAACGATTTTCAACTCTCTGCTAGTGACACCTATAGGTGGGCATTCCAATGTGTAGGTAGTGAGTATAAGTATGAACATTGTGCATTATATTTAACCTTAAATGAGTGTTATACCTATTTTAATACATCTAAATGGATTTTTAAAACCATGAATGTCTTAAAATGAGCTATGTTATTTGTTTCAACATGATTTTCCTCTTTCAAGCACCTATAGGTGCATATCTATGGTTCAAACCAAGAAATGGTTGTTGAATGACCAGTTACAAGGTACATGAGTTGGAAATCAATATTATATCTTCTTCATATGATTAGATAGATTTTATTCAACCTTTTTTATCTTGAGAAAATTTAAAACAACTTCATTCTAATGTGACACACTCTCTCTATGGCACATATAGGTGCACATTCGTGGCAGACTGTGTGTAAGTGTTACATGTGACTACCATAGCACCTTATTTTCCATTTGAAGGAATAACTCACTAACTCATGTTACAAAAGGATATTAAAAAATTTAGGGCCTTACATCATATTTTAATGAATGTTTTTAGAGCCTTTACACGTCATGGTTGTGAGTAATAATGGATGAAACTAACTGTGTTTCCCATTGAACTATAAATTCTATGATATTAACCTTAGAGGTTGAATATTTGAAAGAGGGATATTTCCATGACCTTTAAAATGAATGAAACATCATGTTAAATTGTATTGAATCCATTTCAGAGAAGGAGACATTCTGTAAATGGTAAAATGTGAATGTGAGCTCACTATCAATACCATTTTTACAATATGAGCTATTTGAGCTATCAAATATTTTCCAAACATGAAACAAAGAATGGAGAACATGATAGGAGGTAGTTAAAATAATCTAGAGGAAAAGTCACCAATTGATCTATAAGGAATAGTTAAAATAAGAGCAAAACTTATAGGGTATGGAAATAGTGAGTATAAAAACAGTCAACTTGTTAGAGATGGTTCATAAATAATAGGACACCATTATCTACAATACAAGCATGAAAGTGAATCTTACAAAGTGTACCATCAACCCCTAATGTAATTTGATCTATAAATTCTCTAATTGGCTACACCAACTAAAAAACTATTAACTACTTTCATGTACATGGTGGAGCGATGGGAGAGCAGAATGATTTTTGACCTTTTAGGCACTTTTAGAGCATGTAAATAATGGAATTAAGTTTTAGGTAGTTAAATATGCATCCCATAATATCATCCCACATGTCATTCTCTCTCATAGGTTGTACACATTGTGAAACTCTTTATTTTATAGTTATTTTCTTGATTTTTAGTTATCACCTGCAAGTTTTTAGTTAGAAACTAACATATATAATAGAGACTGACACATTGGACATTGGAAGAAGTTTGAGAACACTTATCTTTCCTATAAAATTGTACCACTTGAATTTAATGCCCATTTATGACCCCTAAAGGACATAAGATGACATAAGGATCTAATCAAACTATGACCAAGGATTATATAATGTTAAGTCACATAAAATGAAACATAAAACACCCTAAGACATTACATTAGACCCCTATATAAGTTTTGGATATAGGAGGTTGACTCATTTTGACTTGTGGTCAAAATGGTCAACATTCTTAATGATTTTCCAAGGGTGGCATACTTGTTATGCCATGACCAGTAGTCTAATCCTATTAATTGGGTCATGGATTCACCTATACATCATTTTGATACAAAAATTACCTTTGAAAACAAAATAAACACAAGGAAATACACACATGTGTTCAACTAAAACACTTAAGGAACCCAACACCAAAAGGGAGGAAACACACACCTAACCTAATATTTACAAGACTAACTTTAAATTACTCAGTAGAAAGGCTTAAAATGTATCCCATTCATAGGGATAGGTATGTACTCTCCATTATCCTTGATAATTACAATTATTTTCTTGGTTTTCACTTGATGATGACATATGGTCCACTTCATAGAGTGTCAAATTTTGTATGTCTCCCTAGTTTTGATCTATCTTCATCCCATTTCAACACTATAACACCTTATTTGAATGTTCTTGGAGTTTTTTTCTTTTCAAAAGACCTCTTCATTAGTATTTGGTGATGTTCCAAAACTTGATGAGATTTATCTCTAGCCTCGTGAAACTCCATTAATTCTACAAACCTTACCTATGTTGGAGTATTCTCAAGTACTTCTAGTTGATATGACAACTCTAAGGTAGGTATCTTTTGAGATATAGACAACATAACCTCCCTTCCATACACAATAATAAAAGGATAATTCTTTATTGAACTCTTGGTAATTATCCTATTATCCCATAGGGCTATCTTTAATTTAGTGTGTTGAGCTCTTTGATTATCTTTTAAAGTTTTCTTGATGATTCTGATCAAATTATTATTACTAAACTTAGCCAATCCATTACTTTGAGGATAGTATTTAGATGAATTTATCAATAATATTCCATTACTATTTACCCAATAAAATATCTTAACACCCATAAAAGAAAGAGAATTGTCTAAAATAATAGTAGGAATTCCAAACCTTGTTATGATTCTATCATACAACTTCAAGATAGCATTCACATTAGCTTCATTTAATGCTACTACCTCAACCAACCTTGTAAAATATTAATTTACTATGAGTATCTATTTATGACTGGTACATGATGGGGGGTTTATCATGCCAATGAAATCAAGATCCATTGCATGAAAGGTTGATCTACATGGCTAGGCTTGAAAGGAAGAGCTATAATCTTCTATTTTATTACAAAGAAAGAATATTGTACACACCTTATAACCCAAGCATGGAAACAATTTAAGAGGCTAGGCCAATAATAACTTGCCCTCATGATCTTGGTAGATGTAATTCTTGGAGAAAATGACCTACTATTCCATCATAAAACTTCTTAAGCAACACCCCAAACTGGTCATTATTAATGCATCTCAATAGCACACCATTATTGTATCTTATAAAAATCAAACCATACATAAGATAAAATTGAATATATTTCAATATAAAATATTTACTTTGTGATCTACTCATACCATTAGGATACTCACTACTTTTAATAAATTTGATAACATCTTGTGTCCAACTTTGTAGAGGCAGGGAACCAGCTGGTTGGGAACAATCATGATTGATTAGAGCCTCTTATTTTAACTCATGAAGTTCTAAATATATATGTTCAAAAATTAATTTACAACTTATCAAGTTTTTTACCTTAATAACAACATCATATTACATTACTTTAGTGATCTACCCTACCCTCTTTTCACTAAGATCTTTACTCAAGAAAAACTCTTTGGTACTAGGACGAGAGACCATAACAAGAATCTTATTATTTGAAACCATATCATAAAATTATTTATTCCCCTTGAAAAAAAATTATATCTCCAAAAAGGTTTACTTGACTTCATAATATTATAAACCTTGACTAAATAATGCAATTGGTTGTTCCACACCCTCATCATTTTTTTGCATTAACATGGCTGAGATAGTATCAAGGTTAGAAAATGAATGCAACATGAAGTATTTAGAAAAATTAGGATTAATAAGCATAGGATATTATAAAATTTATTTCTTAATGGATTCAAAAATTATCTTACCCTCTTTGCTCCAATAAAATACTTGGTTCTTCTTGAGCATGGTTGTGATAGGTTTCACCAAAGATGCAAAACTAGGTATGAACCTCCTTACAAAATTTATCTTGCCTAATACATTTGAGACCTTTATTATTTAAGGTAAATTATTATTTTAGAGTTTTAAATTATGTCATGTAGGTGTCCAAGTGAGTGGATGACATTTTTTTTAATTCTAAGTGTCAATGACAAAGTGTGCAGTGTGCTTGTCTTAATATGTTTGAAGTAGGATTGGTTGATCTTTAGTTTTAGAATGGTTAGGGATGTTTAGGGATGATTATGGTGATTTAAATATGTTAAATATTTCACATAATATGTCTTATATTATTTTATTTCTTATTTTCATGAGTGTAATTTATCTATTAGTTCATAATTTTCATCTAGACATTTTGGGTCTAGTGGTAAAAAATGTAGAGTTAATAGTTTGATGACATCATATTTCACATGTGTGAAAATTTTATGAGAATATTTATACATTTATGGATTCCCATATTAAATTTTATCATTTGGTTCAAATTTTAGTTCATGTGTTTGAGTGTAGAAAAATTTATTAAGGTATAAAGTTGGTTTCTTAGACAATGTTTATCAAGTTCCCATACTTAGCCAAATTTGTGATATCAAAATCTATGTCAAGAATTTAATCAAAGTAGATATAATGAAAAGTGTTTATTATAATATAATAAGGATTAAACATATTAAATTATTTTTTTATATAGATATAAATAGTGTGCATGAAGTCAAATTATCAAAGGTTCCTCAAAAAGCACATGCTAGTGACGTGTGTCTCAATCTTATTAAGTTGACAAAAGATCAGTGACACATGAGTGTTCTATAAAATATAGATAAATGGTAATAATATGATCATATATTTATAGATAATTGGTTCATGTTAATTCAATAATTTACAATATGTTTATATTGTACAAAAAACTACCAAGTGACACAAACGCATTGACTGAAAGGTACATGGTACATAGAAGGCACATAATGTTGCCAACTATCTTGATCATGGAATCTAGGATCTAAGATAAATGGTGAGCATTGAAATACAAATAATATAATAATCTCAAGGAGATTTATGTATGTCATTTTTTCAAATTTACTAGGGAGCATGAGATGAGGTTGAAGTGTCTGATGTTTATCATTTACATAGTGACCATTGGATTTTGAATATTCAAATTAACAAGGGAAACCAAGTCTGTAGTTTTGAGCCATATTTTTTGATCCAAGATAAATTTCATGGTGGTGTAAAATTAATTTTTTTTTAAGAATTTAATTATCATCAATGGAATATATTTATAAGATTTTAATGTTTGTACATTCAAAGATATTGAGCTCTAAAGTTGACTGTGTGTTTGACCATGTTATTTAAGTGACTCAAAAAGGATATTTGAGTTATTTTGATGGTATTTAGATATTTAAAGGTGAATTATATATTAGAGAGTGTTTTTGTCTCCCATATGATGATTTTTATATATTTTAGAGGTTTGACCAATCCATCTTCAGTATGAACAAATCATTATAAGTTGATTGTTTATTCATTCATAATGTTCTTCTATATAAAACTATTGTTTGAGTAGATTGAGCATTTATATAATAGTGTAATTATGAATATAATAATTTTAGGATCTTTATTAGGTCATTTGGAGTGGACCTATATGTTTTTAAGTGGTCCTATGTTTATAATTTGCTTGTTGAAGTGCTAAAGGGGTGAATAGTTCTCCATGAGATCTATAAGGGCTACGAAGGCCTAATTGAAAGGTGTAGTTACTTAAGGGTGAAACATGGATGCTATGCTGGACCTATGAGAGTGGTATTGAGTGATGTATTCATATTATATAAGAATTAAAGGTTAATTCATGTCTAAATGGCCAACTAAGAAGTTAATATTCATGAAGGCTCTATAAATAGTGAAATCTAAGATGATAATTTATAAGCATGTGTGAGAGTTGTGGAGTGAAGAAAAGAATAAAGGGAGTATGCCCATTGGATGGGTTATAAAGTATATCAATTTTAGGGTTATGTTTATGAATTTTATGTCATATTTTTGATGTTATAATAGTGATCTTATAGGTTTTAAGATTAAGGATAAGTGAAAGAGGAGAGGGTGTCATATTTGTATGTTTAGAGTGTATATCTTGGTGATGAGGGTTTATGAGTGTGTGAATAAGTGAAGGGGATTATAATTTTAGGGTTTATTCATTATATTTAATATAATAAAATTTTATATTTGTTCTCATATCATAGGTTTTGGGAGGGTGCTCAACATCTAGGTCGGAAGGACTTGACCATCCTTCAAGGCAGGTGTTCCTTGTGAAACAGGTGTTTCACTAAATTATTTTGGTTGAAAACTTATTATAAGACTATAGTCCATAATATTTTAGGCTTGAGAGTGGGTTTTATCCCCCATGAGTGTTTTTCACATACATCTATGTGTTATGTGTGTGTAATCTTGCTTATCTTCATTGTTCATTCCTATAAACATCTTGTATGCTTCATGAATGGTTGTATTAAATGATTAAGTCTTTGAAAATTCAAATGGATTATTTTCCACCACTAATTCACCCCATATTATTGTTTTTTATCTCTAATAATTTGTATTAGATCATATAATTCTTTCAAGTCTAATCACTTGAATGAGATCCTTAAGGTACAATGGCTAGTCAGAATGTGCAAGGTCATTTTTCTTCCAAAAAAATCCTATGTTTAATGGATATAATTATGAATTTGGGAGCATGAGGATGAGTACATACATTATGTCTCTAGGTTTTGATGTGTGGTATTTTTTTTTGGATGGCTATGTTACTCCTACTACTCCTTCTACTAGTGTTGCAAACAAGAACATATTTGAGAAAAATTCAAAGGCTATGAATGTCATTTCTAGTGGTATTAATGAAAATGTATATACAAAGTTAATTCATTACAAATGTGCTAAATATATATGGACCAAATTGTATAATATATATGAAGTTGATTCAAATGTCAAGCTTATTAAGTTGTATACTTATAAAGGGAAATTTGAGAGTATCAATATGAAGGAGGAAGATTAAGTGATATCTTTCATGCAAAGGGTAGATGATATTGTGAATACTCTCAAAGGTCTTGTAGAGAATCTTGAATAATATTTTATGGTTCATAAGGTATTAAGGTCTCTTTCCATTAAATTTTATTCAATTTTTTTTGCAATATAAGAGAGCCATAATCTTTCTCATCAGAATTTAGAAGAATTACATGGGATTCTCATAACATATGAGATGACAGTTAATGATGACAAAGTTATAAAGAAGTAATATGCCTTAAAGGAAGAAAATAAGTCTAAGAATAATAAGTCTCAAGATAAGATATCTCATGGTAAGGAAGCAAAATATGATGACATATCAGATGATGATCTAATAGCATGATTTACAAGAAAATTAAAAATAATATCAAGTAAGTATATAGGTAAAAGTCCCTTCAAGTGTTTAAATTTTGGAGAACTAGGTCATTATGCCAAAAAATTCCCACATAAACATAATAATGATGAATATGAAGATCATGAGGAAGGTCAAGTTGAAGGTAAGAAGTCTTTCAGGTCTAATAAGAATAAAAATAACTTCAGAAGGTATGACAATAAGAAGTATTTTTAGGACCATAGGAGTCTTCTATCAAAATAATAAAATAGTACTTCAGATGAAATTGAAGATATTCAATAAAAATTTATTCATGATGATGATTAACCTATTTATGATGAGGTCCTATTCATGGCTCAAGAAGGTAGTTTCTCAAATCTAGGAGAACTTGATTGGAGTGATGAAGATGATGAAGAGATTATAGTAGGATATGAGAATGAATTGATTCAAGATCATGAATAAATGAAGATAGAAAAGAAGGTCAATAATAAGATGAAAGATAAACTCAAGGATTATGAAGAGCAATTTAGTATCTTTGAGTCAAGATTGGTTTAAAAATCTAGAGATCATGAAGGTACAATCATATTTATTAATTATAAGTTGGAATATGTGTCTATAAGTCTAAAATCCAATGAAGGAGAATGTTCAAGGTATGTTTCTAAGATTGTGTCTTTGAAAGATGAGTTATAAAGTCTACAAGAAAGGTGAAATCATTTGTCAAGTTTGATAAAATTTTTAATTATCTGGATAATCTCATAACGAATCAAAAGTTTACTAGTGAGAGATCTGGATTGGGTTTTAATGAAGAGCCCAAAGTTGTTTCTCAAGTTAAAATGAAGGTCAATGAGATCAAGATGTATCAGCCCTTTAAGGTCACCAATTAGTCAAGAAATGTTTGTGCAAATAGATTGAAGACCAATTAGGTGAGACAACCTAATGCAATTAGGCATGTAAACTTTAATGGTTACTATTTTACCTACAATCAATTTGGGTATAGAGCTAGAGAATGTAAGATACCTATTATAAATGAGTTTACATGGAACTATGATGGGGGTCATTAGTCCAAAGGATTTAACAAAGTTAAGTTCTTTAACTATCTTGATGAGGGACACATTGCTAAGCATTGTCTAAATAAGGTAAGGCAAGGTAAGTCTTCTTCAAAAGGAGTAGTTTATTTCAATTGTCAAATAATGGACATATTTTAAGTTTTTTTTCTAATATAGAAAAGGTAGGATGAGATTATTGCAAAAGCTATATATGCTTCAACTGTCAAGAGAGAGTCACATTACTAGATTCTGCAAGCAAAGGCCTACAAGTCAAAATAGGTTTAATCAGTCTCCTAGAGATCAAGAAAAAAATCAAGTGAATTATTGGAAACCAAAGGTAAAGAATGAGGCTCATGATGAGTCTACATGTCAAAGTATCATGTTTTTCATGGTGGAGGATGCTCCAATTTCTGAAAATATTTATTTATTTTCTCATGTTGTAGTTAAAGATCCCAAGAAAGATATCATATTATTAGTTGAGACTAGTCCTGACGTGTGTTTGGATGCCAATGAGTAACCTACTATGTGAGAGCAAGTTTCAAGCTTGGTTCCTATGTTGTCAAGGTCTGAAGGTGATGTTATACAATACAAATAAGATACTTTAGTGATCAAGGTATGTCAAGATTCCATTATTTCTCAAAATCTTGTATGTCCTATCATAAAAGAGAAAGTGAGTGATGTAGAAAAAGAAAAAGTTATCAAAATTTAGACAAAGAAGAAGAACAAGAGCAAGAATTATTGTAGCTATAAAAGGATTCTAGTGGTTACTAAAGAGATGTGGTCCATTCTTGGCTTCACATTGTCTTAGAGCATTATGGTTTAGAGGAGGTCTCTATTATGCTTCTTAAGAGACTCCTTTTTAGTGGAGAAGATTTTTTTTGTTGTCATGTTCTTTAGAAGGTCATACCAAGGTGGTTTCAAGTTTTGAAGTGATATATGTTGTCATTTGTGGTCAATGGTATGTTTTGACCATTTTTGGCAGTGTTCACTACCTACAATGTGCTCAAAAGTGCATTTTTGGTGTTAATAAGGTCCTATAAGGAAAGATATGAGTGTTTAAAATTGTTGTGTGAAGATGGGAAAAGTGTTTTGATGAGGTTGGAGTGATGTCATAAGTTTTTTTTTCCATTTTGGCTTGGTTCTTGCTATGTGTATAGTGTGTAGGGTCAAAATGGGTGTTTCCAGGTGGCATAATGAGATTGATGGAATGTCAAGAAGAGTTTGGTTATCAAAAAGGTCTTTGAACTTCTTTTGTGATGTATTATAGGTGGTTTTGTGTCCTGATGATATTATTTGTGCCTTTTTTAGATCTTTGTGTGCTCCTTGTAGACACCTAAAACTAGCCACCGATAACCTCCAACCAAGGTTTTGACCAATTTCCACCTAAATTACATAATTTGGCCTAGAAACACTAAAGTATGATAAATGATGTGAAGATGACATATTCAAGTGTTGATTCTGGCTAGGGTATCCCTAAATGGGGCAATGGAATTTATGGGCTAGCTAACTTTGATCATATCATTTTGGGTCAAAATGCCAATTTTGCACCTGGGTGCTTTGGATTTCTCTTTCCTATCAAATCTATTACATAAGACACATGCCTTTGTTATTTGTTGTTGATAAAATCCTAAATGGGATAACAATTCCAATGTATCTAACATTAACTTCTAATTCTAATCTAGTCAAATTTTAGACCAATAACAAGGCATATTGATCAATTTAGGTAATTTATGTACAATGTGCTTAAACATGCTTAGGAGCTAATTAAACCAAATTAGAGCCTAATCAAGAATTCCATGGAAAAATTTTGAATAATTTGTTTTAAAAATGAATATTGAATATGTGCATCATTAAGTGACATCATTTCTTAGGAAGACATCCCTAGGCCATAAATGCCATAAATACTAGGATTCATGACTCTCATGCCTCATCAAAGCCCTTCATGCCTCTTAATTGCTCCTCTATCCCAAATATTGATGAGAATATTTATAAAATTTAATTACATAATTGGATTAATCCCTATCCACACATCTCAATAATGAGATGGATAGTTTAAGTTGATTCTGATCAATCTCAAAAATCTATAAATAGAGATTCCATGAACATCATTTTTAAGCTATTTTGGTGAAAAGTTATAATGCACAAAAATATATTCAATAATATATTAAACTTAGTGTTACATTCCAAATTAATTCCAATCCAAGCCAAGCCAAGATAAATCCACAAGGTGTCAAAGAGAAGAGGAGATAGCCAAGCCTCCTTTGATGAAGACTTCATGAGCACAGACTAAGCAAGCCACTACACCAAGCATTTTGGAGCATCCAAAGAAGGTAAAAGAGGGTTTATTTTGAATTATAGTTATGTGTTGTATTCATTTTTGTTAACTAAGCTCTCCTTAGTGTCTAGGCCTAGAGATGTTATGTTAGTTAGTGTGTTTCTTTCCTTTTGTTTTTATTTTGAAACTAACACGATACTAACCATCCTCTCTTGAGTCAAATTCTTAGATCACACTCCCATGTTTATCTTTTTTATTGCAACTAAAATCCATGGTATAATAATTCAAGGTTATCAAATGTGTAGAGGCTTAAATCTTGGTTTAGAAGTGTCTGATGCTTTCCTCCAAGTGTGCAACAAGTTTCAGAGGTTGAATGGACTAAATGGTTTGTCAAATCAAGATTCATAGAGATTTGAAGGTTTGTGAAGGAAGTATATTTCATAGGATGAGATATGTGATGAAAATTGGTGTGTTTAAGTGGGAACATGAGAGTAATTAAGATATGAAGTTTTAGGTCTTGAAGGTGTGTCTACTAAATTTTTCGGGATCTATAAGTTTCAAGTAGGGTTATAAGGATTATAGACATGCCTATTGTGAAGATTTGATGTTTTTTATTAGTTTATCCAAAAGAGAAAGGCATGATTATTTCAAGGTGAGTTCTAAATTTGGTTTAGAGCATGTTTCTTATATGGTGAGTGGCATGAAGTTCTGTTGGTGGTCCTTAAGGTGGCTTGAGAGAGAAGCCTAATAAGCATGTGTAGTGGTTCTTCATGGTGTGTGGAGATATGAAGATGATCAAGAGGTGAAATGAATAATATATATTAGGGGGAGTCCATCTCATATGTTTATTGGTGAGTTTCATTAGATTTTATTGCTTTTGTGTGCTATTTCTTCATTGGTTATAGTGCTTAGTTGAAGAGAGTGTTGGCATGTAGCAAGAGGAAGTTGTCAAGGAAAGAAGAGGTAGGATCAAATTAAGGGGGAGTTTTTATCATATTTTTTAGATGTTACTATATTTTTTGTGGTATTTTTATGTCCTCAAGATCAATTTGTTCCCACTTTTTCATTGTGTCAAATGAGGAAAAGGTTCCTATTGTGAGAGTGCTTGAAGAGACAAAAAGAAGGTGAGCTATATGATGGGTGTTAAAATCAATGACAAAGGGGGAGATTTTTTTATACCTTTTAGTGACATAATGGATGTTTCAAGGTGAGTGGATGAAGTGTCTTGATTGTCTAAGTGTCAATGACAAAGTGTGTAGTGTGCCTGTCCTAGTATGCTTGAAGTAGGCTCGATTGATCTTCAGTTTTGGCATGGTTAGGGATGTTTAGGGATGAGTATTATGATTTTATCACGTGAAATATATACCATAAGAGGTATTATATTATTTTAGTTCTTGTTTTCATGAGTGGAATTCATATGGTAGTTCATAGTTTTCATCTATACATTTTTGGTCTAGTCATATAAAAGGTTGAGTAAGTAGTTTGATGATGTCATATTTCACATGGGTGAAGGTTTGAGGAGCAGGTTGATGCATATGGTTTCCAATATGAAATTTTGTCTTGTGGTTAAAATTTTATGTCATGAGGTTGAGTGTAAATAAATTTATTAAGGTGAAAATTTGGATTCTCAGATAAAGTTTACCAAGTTCCCATACTTAGCCAAATTTGTGATATCAAAAATCTACAGTGAGCATTTAATAAAAGTAGATCTAATGGAAAGAATTTATTCTAACTAGATAAGGATATAATGGAGCATATGATATTTTCAGATATATATCAATGGTGCACATGAATTCAAATTATCAAAGGATCCTTAGAAAGCACGTGCTAGTGACATATGTCTCAATCTCGTTAAGTTGACAAAAGATAAATGGCACGTGAGTGTTCTATCAGATAGATATCAATGATGAGAATATGATAATATAATTAGAGATAAATTACATGAATTAAGTCAATAATTCAAATTATTTTTATATTTCATGTATAACTAACAAGTGGCACAAGTACATTGACTGAAAGGTACAGGTTGCATAGAAGGCATGTAGTACTGCTCATTGTCTTGATCATAAAAGTTAGGATCTAAGATCAATGGTGAGCATTGAAATATAAATAGAAAGATACTCTTGAGGATATAAATGTATAATTTTTGTTAAAATTTACCATGGAACATGAGATGAGGTCAAAATCTTTGATTTTTGTCATTTACACAAAGGCCATTGGATTTTGAATATTCAAATTAATGAGGGAAAACTAGTCTATAGTTTTTTGAGATTTAAATTTTGATATATTATGAATTTCATGGTGGTGTAAAATGAAATTTTATACATGACTTCAAGGTGAATCCATAGAATCTAGTTATAATATTTTAATGTCTATATAGTTAAATATATTGAGCTCCAAAGTTGACTATGTGTTTGACAATGTTTTGTAAGTGAGCCAAAAAGGATATTTGAGTTTTTTTTATGGTATTTGGATATTTAAAGGTGAATTAGATATTTTAGAGTGTTTTTATCTCTTAAAGGATGATCTGTATGGATTTTTAGGTTTGATAATCCATATTCAGTATGAATAAATTCTTATAGGTTGACTATTTATTCATCCATGATGTTCTTATATACAACACTATTGTTTGAGTAGATTGAGCATTTATAGAGGAGTGTAATGATGAATATAATAATTTTATAATGTCTAAGAGGTAATGTGGAGTAGACCTATGCATTTTTAAGTGGTCCTATATTTTGTATTTTCTCATTGAAGTGCTAAAGGGGTGAATAGGTCTCCATGAGACCTATAAGTGCTACTAAGGCCTAATTGAAAGGTGTAGGTGCTTCAGGGTGATCAATGGATGATATGGATAGTAATTATAACCAAAATTAGTTATATAACTGATGTCATTCACTATATTTTTCTGAAAAACACAAACTTGAGAGCTAAATAGGCCATTTAAAAATGCTTGGTCTGGGGTTATATGGACTCCATTTTGAATGATTTTTTTTCAAAACTATGTGTTTTCTCCTAAATTTTCAGAATTTGAAATTAGGTTAGCTTAAATTTTTATATAGTTTTCATAAAATCTTGAAAATATATTTAAAATGTTTCTAATCTATAACATATTTGTTTTTGGGGTGATGCCTTAAGGGTAGACAGGTAACCAGCGGACTTAGAACTTGCTAAAACATGATATTAAGACATCTTTGGCATGACTTTAAATTGAATTAGGAACATTATTTTGGTGCTTAATGTAACATCTAGGTACATAAGTAGTTTTTTATAATTATTTTTTAAGGTTCATAATCTTAAGACCAAGGGGTCAAATGAACACCACCAAATCTTTCATTTGGGCTTAAAATTGAATTCACTTGTCATTTTTATCTTCAATAGTTGTTTGATCTAATTTTTTTAAGAAAAGAGAGGGATTTTTGTGTATTCTCTTCCATTTTTCCCCTTTAGGTAACTCTTGGAATCAAAAGTGCCATTCTCATTGAAAAAATCCTAGTCCAAGGCTTAGAAAGAATGTCATCTAAAGCACTCCCCAAAAACTTGTCAAAGGTTGGGTGACCTTGAAAATGACCCTAAAGTCTTTATATTAGTCTTTTATTTTCATTAAAAATTGTCTTGTGAGGGAGATGTCATTACCTCCCATGAGTTCTTTAGGGAAAATTTGACCTAGGGTTTTATCTCCTGACATTGACTTCACTTACTCCTTTGGACTTGCACATAGGACGTATTTGCATTTGGACATCACACTACACTGAGAAAACAATAAGATGTAGTGGTTGTAAAAAGGACTAGACCTTTTTACAACTAGCCAATGCCACGGTCACCCAAGTTTTATGCTTGTCTTTTGTATCATTCGATATGAAAGTCATTGTGTAATTGATTCCCATAGAAATGTTTGAAAGCTTGATAGTTTAGTCAATCCCACATTACCATACCCTTGATAGGATTTAGACAGTTATACTTAGAGTATTTTGGTCATTTTTTCTTGCTATGTTATGAGACTAAAACTTTTTTTTTGTTCATAAAGCCACCAAAACCAATTTTTCTATGTGTCACTCTTTTGTCTAAAGAGGTGTTATGTTGACCATTTTACACCACACTTGTGCCTTGAAATTTTTGCTAAACTTGTTTGTGTGTGTATCATTTGAGTTGAGCAAGGTAGTGTTATGTTGCCCAAATCATGTTAAATCCATTTTGCCTTTGAGTCTTTTAAAGCATAACATAGATCATATCATTCGAGCATGCTTACGCCATTAGGCTACTCAATTTGTTTCAAGACTTATTTCACCTTGTATCAAGAACTATTTTTTTCAAACCATGTCATGTATACCATTTAGACTATTGTCTTGTGTTATCATGTTATTTTATCATGTCTAACTTGTTTGGTCAAATCTTAGTTTTTAACCTTGAGTTTCCAATTAATCTTGTCAATTTTGGATTAAAATATTGATTTTTTTATATTTAGGCCTCAATTCATGGGGCTGATACATAGATCTTTCTCTTTTGGATTGCATAACTTTAGTTAATCGATTACCTAAGTTTGAAAACTATTGATGGTTTGTTTGTTTAATACCTATCAACATCATTGTTTGTGCCTTTCTTCGGTAAAACATAGTCTTTTTTCAAAGAGCATTTTGTCTTATGCCTTATGCAAATTGATCATGTTTATGTTTGATTCCATGTGTCAGTTCTATGTCAAAGTTATTTCCAAACTTGTTAAATTAAATCAAATCACATCAACCTTCTTTTCAATTCTAAATTTTGACATTGTTTGGCCAAAATTCTTAGTATATGCTTATTTGTTTGAGCTTAGCTTTTGAATCCATGTTTGGATAAAAGACCTAGTAACTCAAATTTTTCCTTTCCTAGTTTAGACCTTGATTAGAACACTTTGACCTAGACCTTTGACATGCCAGTTTTTAATCAGACGCTTTACCTTTTATGCATATAATATTTGACATTAGACATTTTATCTCTAGTCTTATCATAAACCATTTTGGAGATACAACTCCACCCCTTTGACCAAGTTAGACTAATTTTGAACCATTTGTCCTATTCTTTTAGAGTTTGTAGAACTCTAAGCCTTTTTGTTTTAGATATTTCTTCATTTACATGGATATGTCTAGTTATACTTATAGTAGATTCACATACAATCTAACTTATGATAGAATGGCCACACAAAATCCCACTAGGAACCCCTATAGAGAAAGATTTTTTAAGGAGTTTTATTATTCTCCCTATAATACTCCATATGCAGAACATAGTCAAAATATACAAAATTTAAATTGAGACCTTGATTTGTATGAAGAGGCTTCTAAAGAGGACTTTGAAGAACCAACTATAGATAATGTTTTTTGGGATATGTATACATACCCTCTTTACAATAATTATTACATGGAACACAATCAAGAACTAGCTTATGAGCCAACTCATGACTGGGATGATATGGTTTATGAGGAATACTTGGATGCTTTGGCTTGTGAAATTAATCAGGATCCAACACATCATACCATTTCTATTCTAATAAAAGGAATACCATTACCATTCCTATACCTATTCTTTTGGCTTGTGCAAGCAACCAAGCTCCATAATGCCCCTTCATCATTCCAAGACCTAGTCCTTTGGATTGTGTGAGAAATCAAGGCCCATAATGCCCTATCATTACCATTTTAGGACTTAATCCCTTGGATGATGAAATAAATCATGCTTCATAAGGCCCTACCATTATCCAACCACAAGTCATTCCTTGTCCAATACCAATCCCATCCAAACTTCAACCCATCCAATCATTCAAATACCAAGCTATGTTCAAAATTGGTATCTTCTAGCTCATTAGAAACCAAGGCCAAAATAACTATTGGAAATATTTTCATTTATGTCAAAGGTCTAGCATTATTGGTGATAAAGGCCCCATTGCATTTAATGGTATTTTTAATATTCATATCTTGGCTAATGTGTGTTAATATTTATTTAATATTAATGAATATATTTTTGGTTGAATTAAGTGAAAAGATGACCCATAGAGAAGTCAAAGAGTCACGAGGTAAAGACAAAAGAGGAATGGGATGCATTTTATCATGAAGAGTCATATTGAGGAATTTCAAGAGTCACCATGTGAAAACAAAAGAGGGTATGGCACATTTTTTCATGAAAGGACACTTTGAGGAATATGAAAAGTCACCAAGATAAAGACAAAAAAAGAAAGGAAACTTTTAATTATGGTCACCATATGAATTTTTAAATGCATAAATATGAAAGGTCATTCAAGTTTGACACTATTTTCTATGAGGATTGAAGGGTCACAAATGGTGAATGCCAAAGGTCATTTTAAAAGCTATAAATAAAGGCTTTAGAAGCCATTTTTAATATGCAAGAAAGTGCATGTTTTGTATTTGTTTTTGAAGAGAGAAAATTAGGAGATATTGTAGAGTTATATCATTTGTTGAGTACGAAACATTGAGAGATAGTTGTGTTTTATACACAAGAATGGTTGGTGCTCTTGTGGGTTGGTGCTCATAAATATTTACAAGAGATTAGTGCTTTTGTGGGTTGGTGCTCACAAATAGTTGCTATGTTGGTGCTCGGTAAAGGATTTGGTGCTCCTACAAGTTGGTGCTTGTGAAATTTATAATTTGATTTGGTGCTCATTCATATACTTGAGATTGTTCTCCATAGCTTTTTCCACTTTGAGTTTCTACATAAAAATCTGGTTTCTCTCTCTCTCTCTCTCTCTCTCTCTCTCTCTCTCTCTCTCTCTCTCTCTCTCTCTCTCTCTCTCTCATGTGGTGCATATTATTGTTTTAGTTTTATTGCATATCTTGAATGTGTAATTAAGTGGTTAAAAAAAAGAAATTAGATTAATCAAAAGATATATAATATACTAATTTACCTCCCCTCTCAATATATTTCATGATTAATAATTGGTATCAAAGCAGGTTCCTTTTGAAAAAATTTTACAGCTTGAAGGTAGATCAGGAAAGCACAATGTTTTGATCACATGAAGGATTTTCTAAAAATAAGGCACATTTTTTTGATGGGACAAATTATGATTTTTGGAGTATAAGGATGAAGACTTATTTGATGGCCCTTGTATTCGATAGTTGGCAAGCAATGGTGGAGGAATATTAAGAGCCACAGACACTTGTAACTAATCTGGTAGAAAAGAGGGTAAGTGAAAATAATTATAAAGCTTTAAATTTTATTTAATGTGGTTTATGTGAATTAGAATTTGTTAAACTTATGCAATGTAAATCTGCTCATGAAACTTGGGTAAAACTTGAGAATATTTACAAAGGTGATAGAAAGGTTCAACAAGCTAAGCTTCAGACTTTTAAAAGATAGTTTGAGAGTTTGAATATAGAAGAGAAAGAAAATATATCAAGTTATATTTTTTAGGTTGATCAAATAGTTAATTATATTTAAGGTCTTGGAGAAAAGTTAGAAGAATCAATTATGGTTACAAAAATTTTGAGATCTCTACCATTGAGATATGATTCAAAAAATTTAACAATTGAAGAAATGAAGAATTTTTCCAAGCTAAATATGGATGAGCTACATGGTATTTTTACAACATATGAGATGCAGACCGAACAAGAGAAACCCTCAAAGAGAGAAGCTGACTTCAAGACATCAAAGAAAGAGAAGGCTAAGATTTAAGAATCAAATGACATTTCTAGCGATGATGAACATGACAATGGAGCTATATTCATTTGCAAACCAAAAAAGGGCACAGGTAAATATCAAGGAAAATTACCTTTTAAATATTTTAATTGTGGAAAGATTGGACAATTTTTAGCTAGGTGCCCAGATAAGGGCAATGGTGACAATAAAGATGGAAAGTTTACATACAAGAATAATTTCAAAAGAAAATTCAAAAAGGGATTCAAGAAGAAGAGTTTTTATTCTAAATATCTTAGCTCAGTTAGTGATTTAGAAGAAGAGATTCTATTCATGGTCGTACATGAAGATGCCTCCATAAGTAAAAGTACAGATTATCAGGAAGAAGAACAGATGAAGCTAAAGTAAATATATAAGGAGAATGCATTTATGCCTTGGAAGATTTAAAATCTCTTGAAAATAGTAATTGAAGATTAAAGCACTAGATTGAGAAAAATGAAAAGGAGTCAAAGGAAATAATGAAAAATCTACAAGTAAACTTTGAAGAAGCCAAGAAGAATGAAGAAGATATAATGACAAAGTTGGAAAAAGTAAGTAAATAATATGAAAGGTATGTTATTTAAATTTCTTCTTTAAAAGTAGATCTTGATAAAATAAATCAATCAATCAATGATAGAGCAACCAATGATTCAAAATTTGAGAATATCACTAACATGTTGAATAAGATATTAGAAAGTCAAAGATCAATGTCAGATAAGACAAGTATCAAATTTGAAAAAGATAAAGGGGAGGCCACTACTTTCATAGACAAGGAAAAAGGAAAGAGTTATGTTGAAGCTCTTACACAAGAGGAAATCAAAAGGGAAGAAGTTAAGAATACACATAACATCTCAAACAAAGAAGGCTAGAAAGAATGGAGCTACAAAAGGTAATCAGGTCATAAATACACAAATAGGTCCTATTTTTATGGTTAATATTTTTATTGTAATGAATATGATCATAAGAAAATATAATATCAAAAAATGGCTAATAATTCAGAAATAAAGAGAAGGAAAGTCATGCAGAGTCAAGCAGAAACCACAACTCTTTTACTCTTCTATCAGGATTTAATGAAGAGGCCATAATATTTTACAAGTGTAAAAATTATGGACACATATCCCAATACTATAGAAGAATGTTTGAGTCAATAAATAAGGACCATAGTTTCAAGGCTCCATTCATCAAGAATAAAGTTTAGATAAGTTCATGGTAGAAGAACCAACCTAAAAAATCTATTTTGGCGCAAATAGCTTTGAATACAAGAAATGAAGAAAATCCATGGTTCATTAATAGTGGATATTCAAGGCACATGACATGAGACAAAATTAATTTCATAACCTTGAATAAGATCAATGGTGGCATAGTAAAGTTCAAAGATAATACTATTACTAGAATTGCCAGAAAAGGTACACTAAGTTTGGATAATGGTAAAATTAAAATTGAAAATATTTTGTATGTAGAAGGTCTTAAGTATAATATTTTGAGTATAAGTCAAATATGTGATTAAGGGTACATACTAAGGTTTTATTAAAAATTCTATGAAATTAGGAGAAGAGATTCAGATGTGTTGGTTGCAGATGCTTAGAGAAAAGGCAATAATTTATATATGCTATCAGACATCAAAGGTCAAAGATGTTTGAGTCAGATTGAATAAATTTAGATATGGCATACGGTAATGGGACACATAAATTTTGACAATCTCATCAACATCAGCAAGAAACAAGTAGTCAAAAATCTTTCAAAGATTACAAATCCATTTGACACGCTTTGTGAACCTTGTCAGCATGGGATGTAGGCTAGAAGGTGGTTCAAAACAAAAGAGCACTTGACCACTTAGATGCTAGAGCTTGTTCATATTTATCTATGTAGACCTATGAAAACTCAAAGTACTCAAGGTGAGAAATATTTCATGTTACTTATTGATGATTTTTCATGTATGACTCAGATAATGTTTTTAAATAAAAAATCAGAAGCTTTCAAACATTTCAAAGCATTCAAAGTATTAGTTGAGAATGAAACCAATTTGAATATTAAGTGTATAAGATTAGATTGAGGAGAAAAATTCATGTTAGATCAGTTTATTGAGTATTGTGAAGACCATGGAATAAAGAGACATTATTCAATAGATATAACTCCAAGCAAAATGGAGTACCTGAGTGGAGAAATAGAATAGTTTAGGAGATGGTGAGAACAATGCTAAATGAATACAAGATACCAGATAAATATTAGAGAGAGGTAGTTTCTAAAATATTACATATTTAGAATATATTATTATTGAGATTCAATCATGATAAGACTCCTTATGAGCTATGGAAAGACAAACCAGCAACAGTTGATTATTTTATTGTTTTCAGCAACAGATGCTTCATAAAGAGAATCGATAAAAAAAAACTTGGTAAGTTTGAATCTAGAGAAAATGAGGGTATATTTATTGGTTATTATTGCAAAATTAAATCTTATTAATGTTATAACAAAATAACCAAGAAAATATTTGAAAGTGCAAGTGTTAGGATAGAAGAAGATGGAACACAAAGAATCAGTGATCCAGTAGATATTCCTGAAATCAATGAAGAGGAAGATTTTGAAGAATCAGATGAAGAGAAGAAGGAGAAAAAGGACACCAAAACCCCATCTAAATATGTCCAAAAAAATCATAATAAAAGTGACATCATAAGGAACATAAATGAAGGAATTCACAATAAAAGAATGATGATAAGTGAATTTGAGCAAGTTAATTTCTCCTTGTTATCCAAAATTCAGCCTATAACTTTTTCAGAAGCTAGTGTTTCTATGCAAAATTGCTTTCTACATTCAAAGAAGAAATAAGAAACTGAAATAAAAGGTTAAGGCTAGAAGTACCTGATAAAGTTGAGCGCACCGAAATCAGACGTTGAAAGATTCTCCTCTTTGGCTATGGAGGAATGACACCTGCGAAAAAGACACTAAAACACGGAAAGATGTTAGTCAAAGATATGGTGGGTTGTCAGGCGAACGCCCGATCTCAGAAGTACGAAGACTCCCTAGAAGGATATCAACCCACTGATAAAAAGCGTAATATTGGATGAAAGTAGATATTAAAAGATGAAATGACAGAAATAAATGACAGAAAATAAAAGAGCATACCTGATAAGCGGCACTGTTCTGCACAGTCACCGGCGTCGATCTCTGTGGTACCGGCGTCAGTCTGGGAAGGTGCCAACGTCAATTAAAGTGCTGTCATCGGTCGGGGTAGTGACCGACATCGGTAGGGGCAGGTTCTGAAAAAGTCTGAACAGGTTCGGGACAGGGTCTGGGAGAGTCAGGACAGGTTCTGAATAGAGGTCTGGGAAAGTTGCAGAAGGTCTTGACAGGGTCAGGACAAGATTTTAGACAGAGTCTGGATGGGGTTTTTGGTCGAGTCTGGGGGTTCGAAGCTTCAGGATGGCAGAAATAGGGAATAAATAATCAGAAAGAAAATGAAAATAAACATAGAAGATACTTACCTGTCAGAAGCTGTGATGAAAGCCATAGTCGAAGTTGCCTGTGCAGTGCCGGAAGAACGAACGCTGGAGTTGATGGATGCTGGAGTTTGGACGCTGGAGTTTAGAGATCGGAGAGCCTGTAGATGTTGGAAAAATGGGAGCCTCATGATTGATCGGGGAGGGGAGATTGAATGAAGGCCCTGGGACGGTTTCGAGAGACGGTTCGATAACCGTTTCGAAAAATCGATCGGGAACTGAATGGTAACGGATAACGGATAACGGGATGGTGACCGACGTCAGCAAGATTGCCGACGTCGGCCGATAAGTGACCGACATCGGCAACATCGGCCGGGTAAAGACCGTCGTCGGCAGATGCACAATGAGGATAGAGTCTAGCTTTTAGTTCTCTGCTCATTGTTACATGCTGCTAGGGTCAAGGTTGGTAGAACAAGTGATTGTCAAGGGTTAAATAGGTGAAGAAGAATAAGACGGGGAGTGACCAGGGGAGTCGACACGATTTCGGTGTCTACATTTGCCCCTTTTTGTCTTGTTGGTTGTTCTGACGAACTGCAAGACAAAAATAGGAGTGATTGCCCCAGGTGAGGGATAAGGTTGATTTTGTCTTGTTGGTTGTTCGAATGAACTGCAAGACAAAAATAGGAAGCAGAAAGGTTGCCCCGATTAAGGATGAGGTATTCCCCCTCAAAGCAGGAGTCGAGGGAAGGGAACCGAGAATCGGGTGCTGATTTGACAAAGAGTGGATGAAAAAGGGGTGAGGGTGAACGTTGCAAAAGTTGTGATTGCACGCATACCACTGCACGAGATGGTCAGGTCAAAAGTGTCACAGGTCAAGGGTCGAGGAGTGCCAAAATTGAAATAATTGGGCCCCAGCATTTAGTCGTCTACTGATCGGGTCACTCAATCTAAGCTGAAGCTCCAAATGGTCATCGTGTTCCAGGTATCCAGGGCTCAGGAAGTGCTCCTAGAAACACGAAAAAGCCACAAGTAGTGCGGATCAACCGGTTTGCGATCCTATACTTGTGAGGGTCCAAAAAAGGTCTGCACACAATTCTGCTAACCAGTCATGAGGTAGCATACATGCAAAAATAACCAAGGCAACAATGTCTTGGAAGTAGTCGAGGTCAGCGGAGATAGGCATGATCTCCAATGGTTGGTGATCGAGGGGAGGAATGGACGAAAGGATGTGGCCGAGCTAACCCCAGAAGACCCCATGTCAACTGAGTGCTGCCTACATAGCCCTGGTGATAGGGCCTTAGGCCAATGTAGTTCTCCCTAAAAGGGAGGGAGGGTCAAAGGGATAAAATGGGTCATGGTCAAGGACAAGATTATGGTTAAAAGAAAGAAAGAAGGTTTGTCCATCAGAGAGACGAACAAACGAGAATGGTCGAGCTAACCCCAGAAGACAGTCGTGTCATCTGAGTGCTACCTACATAGCCCCTGTGATAGGGCCTCAGACCAATGTAGTTCAGACAAAGCGTCTGAGTGGTAGACAGGTGGTTAAAATGGTTGATAGATTGGTCGATGATTGGATGAAATGATGAAAAAAAAAAAGATGTTGCAGCCTTTTCCAAATGGTGTATTCTGCAACATTGGTTGAGGGGTTTTTCATCCCTAGCAATATTCCATATTCGTGATGGATGTATGCTAAAAATGAATTGAGGTTTATTTATGCTTCAGCAAGTATTGGTTTATGCTGAACATAAATTGTGGCGGGTCGATAGTTTCCATGTGTATTGGTATCCATAGAAACTAGGGTGAATAGGCTAGGTCAGGTTGATGGTTTGAGTTGAGTCGATTGACAAGTGATGAAGGTGAATGTGACCAAAGTGTAGAAGAAGTGAAAATCATATTGCTCTTTCATTGACAAGGACCAAAAAGATAGCATAGATAGGGGTTATGAGAACCAAGAGCCCCATTCATGCGTGACGTCATTGACCGTGGTTATGTTAGAGCGGTAAGCGAATCACTTAGACATTAAAGTGAGCTCGAAGTCCCTTGAGCGGGTGATAGGAGGAGGAAGAAGGGTAACCCATTTTAAGAGAAAAGATAATGATGCCCCATTTTATAGGAGACCCTGAGACAACTATAAGTCAAGTCCATGACTTTTTTTTTTTTTTTTTGGCGCAGACTGATCAATACGGGAAGCCTGCATAGAGATGTCGTTTGTTTGGTGGTCAGGTTGTGAAGCTGATCAATGCGGGAAGCTTCTAAAATAATGTTGTTTATTGCCAGATTAGTCATAGCCATCCTTCGAGGGAGTGGTCTAGATTTTTGTTTAATAAAAAGGCTTTTGAATAGCTGTCCTTCGAGGGAGCAATCTATTTATTACAACAATGATAGTACAACTGTCCTTCGAGGGAGCAGTCTGTTTGTTTGATTTTGATATTGATATAGTGACCATGGATATGTTTTGACATCTTGATTTGTTTTACAGAAATGTGAGTCATGGACAAGATTATAGAAGGTCAAGGACTCCCTTTTATGAGGACAAAGCATCCATACAGCATAAAAGGGGTTATAGGAATTGTTAAGAGGAATAGGGTTGAAAGGAGGTAGGATTAAGAGGATGGGGATTGCTCAAGGGACGAGCTCAAGTTAAGTGTCAAGTGGACGAGTACTCGACTAGCAATAGAACGGTCGCAGATGCAACGCATTAAGAGGCTCAGGTTCTGGGCGTCCATCAAGAGAAGACAGACGGTAAGTCCCTAATCCATACTTGTGCATGATAATAAAAGGTCTGAGCCAATTAGGAGCAAACTTGCCTCATTTACTTCGCTCCATATTGGTCACGTGTTGATTGATGAGTGGACGTGAAGTTGACTGATATGGTTGTTAATTGATCGAGACTGGTTGAATGTGTGGATAAGAAGGTTGGTCAATGTTTGGTTGAGATTTGGTCATTTGATGGTTGGTCAATGGTTGGTTGAAGGTTGATTGGTTGGTATTTGGTCTTTGGTTGTGTCGAATGTTTGGTTGAGGTCGGGTTAAATGTTTGGTTGCTAGTCTGGTTGAGGCTAAGTTGAAAGAGTGATTGATATGTGGTCGAGATTGTGTTGAAAAATTGGTCGAAGTTTGGATGAAGGTTGAATTCCCCCAGCGGCTAGGGAGAATGTTTGACGGATTGGTTAAGGTCGGTTGAGGTTTAGTGGTCAGATGGACTGTGGTGATGTCGAATAAGGGGGTTAAAGGTGACAAAGGAACCAGAACTTGGCGTGGAGATCCCGATTTAGGTGATGAGGTTGGAGAGGTATGAGTTGGTGTTGATGATTTGTGGGAGGGAAGGTCTAGAGGATCCTTGATGAGAAGGGAACCCTTTCTCCGTTGGTGATGAATGACAGCTTTAAGAGTGCAACAACGCTCAGTGTCATGTCTCGGAGTATGATGATAGTGACAGTATTTAGATTTGTCGAACCAAGAGGGTCTTGATCCGAGAGTTGATGAGAGGGGTGGTGTTGAAGGCTTGATAACGTGGTCAAGAAGAGAGGTGTCATTCCCCAGACATTGGCGAATGGCGACCTTGAGGGCACAACAATGTTTCGTGTCGTGTCAAGGTGTGCGATGATATGCACAAATATGAGTGTCGTCAAACCAAGGTGGTTTAGGTCCGAGAGAATGATATGGTTTGAGAGGCAGAAGGTTGAGGTGAGATGACTGCAATAAGTGCCATAACAACAAGGTATAAGAACCTGCTAATGGGTCTGGATATTTTATTGCAGTGAGGGTTGATGACATTGGTTTGAGAGGTGTAAGAGACGTTGGTCGATGATTTAGAGAAGATATATGTTTAACAGGTTGATAGAGTAATGGAGGTGACGTGCCTCTGTGAAGGATGGGAGTAGGCAGTACTCCTATTAAAGTAGATGGATGTGGGCCTAGGATTGAAGGTAATGACGAAGGTGGGGGAGGAGTCCTCCGGTGTGGTCTAATGGTCTTCATTAGTTTGGGTCGAGGGCCACTATTGTGTGGGGCAAGGTTAGATATGGGTTTGGGTTTAGATGTGGACGAAGGTGAGTGAGATGTAACAATCTCAGGCAAAGGGCAAGAGGAAACCGTGACTGGGTCTTCCTCAATCAAAATGGGTGAAGAGATAGGGTCTTCTCTTGGTGGAGAAGAAATAGGAGAGGGTGGCTCCTCAAGTGGGCAGAGGGTAGGAATGATCATGCCTTCTGCTTGTGCTTGAGGAGTAGGCAAGGTATGGTCATTGGATGAAGGTAGGGCTAATGGTGTAGGTGTGATCAAGGCATCCTCCAATATAGGAGAAATAGATGGAGGACTAATAGGAGAAGAGGGTTCTTCATCCTGTGAAGAAAGTTGGTCAGGGACAAGAGGTAAGATAGTGTTGACGGTGTGTATATGGTCTTGAGGGTCATTGATCATGGTTTGGATGTTGTCTTGAGTAGGTGGGTGATTAGGAAAAGGTTGTTTGAAGATGTCGAGGTTTTGGTTGGGCGGTACGTTCGGGTTATCCAAGATAAGATCGCCCTTGTCTAGCATGTTCTGGACGAGGTTTTTAAAAGTTTGATAGTGATCCGTATCATGGCCTTTGACACGGTGATAGTTACAAAAGTGATTCTCCCTGTACCATGCAGGGATAGGTGTTGAGGAGTCGAATTGATGTGGTCGGATTGAAGGGAGATTGAGGACCCCCTGTTTGACGAGTTTATCCAAGATAGAGGCATATGACTCTCCAATTGGAGTGAATTGACGCTGTATGGATTGACGTTGAAAATGCTTATTGATGTAGTCTAATGTTGAAGATATTGGTTGGTTAGTTATTGTTGAAGATGATGGTCTAAAGATGACAGTGTTTGCCGACTCCTTAGATTGAGAGTGGGCAGAAGAAGGTCTAGAAGAAGAATGGTCATTGGTTCTTGTGTTAGTGTTACACAATTTGACCTTATCTTCTTCAATAGCGCAGAGTTCAAGCTTTCAGGCCATGGTGAAGGCCTCGTCGAAAGTGTGGAATGTTTGAACCCGCAAGGTGGATGAGATGTGACTGACACATGCTCGGGAAAAGAGCTCAATGAGCTCAGGTTGAGGCAAGGAGAAAGAGAGCTGGTTGATCAAGTCTCTCCAACGGGCGACAAAATCAACTACTGATTCGTCGTCGAATTGCCTAATGGAGTAAAGGTCTGTGATCGAGACTTGTTTAGTGATATTGATTGAGAAATGGTCAATGAATAATTGAGCGAGTTGAATGAAGGAAAAGATAGAATGTCTGGCAAGGGAGCTATACCAGTCAAGGGCAGGGCCAGAAAGAGACATAGGAAACGTGCGTAAAAGTAACGCATTATCGTGGGCAAAAAGATAGCAGGCATGTCTAAATGCCCATAGATGTTGTTGTGGGTCTTCCTTACTCTGAAAGTGAGTAAATTTAGGAAGCTCCCAATGGTTGGGGTATGGTCGAATAGGGACAGAAGGATGAATGGGCTCGTTATAAATCTGGTCATATGAAGAGATATTATTTGAACCAGAGATAGAAGCTTCGAGACTGGACATTTTATCCATCAGCATCTTGATGACGTCTGCTGACGGATTGGTGGACGGAGCGCCCCCAAGGTTGTAAGGTGCTTGAAAGAGGCTAGAGGAGGTATGCGACGTAGTCGGTTGTACCAATAAGGGTGCAACGTACGGATGACTAGTCGCAGGGGCAGAAGTAGGGGTTAAGGGTGGTTGCATCATGAAGGTCGAAGGTATAAGTTGACTAGGCACCGCCAAAGGTGGTTGAATAGCGGCACTGGTAGAGGGATAGGTTGGCACTCTTACATTTGTGGGCGCAAGAGTGAAAGGGGTCAAGGCAATCAAGTTCTGATACGATGTAGAACTTGGTTGATTTGTAGATGATTGAGGGGGTAATGAAACCCCGATGGAGGTCGGTTTAAAAATAGATGAAGAGGACAAACTTTCCGTATTGGCCATGGTTGAGTTAACGGTTGGGGCGAAAGGTTGAGTCAAAAAAGGTTGGGTGGCGAATGGTGTCGATGTCGTCGCCATGTCACCCGAAAGGTCTCGCATTGGATTTCTCACGAGATAGTTATGGAGGGTTGTGGTATTGAGGTCCAAGAATTTTTTGAAATCCTGGTCCCCTTCAGGGATGATGGGAAGTTGAGTCGGGGTCAGGGTCGGTCTTGTAGGAGTTCTTTCAGTCTCCGAGTGGAACTCCATGATAGGACGGGTTAGAGATGAGGTAGACGAAAGTAGTTGATGGCCAGAGTGGTCAAAAAGGGCCTTGGTTTGACTGTGTGTCAAAACCATAAAAGGCAAGAGAGAATGTCCTTACACGCTCAAACAAGCAGATAAAAACTAAAAAGATGAAGACACAAGCAGATCCTAAAACTCTTGAAGTAAAAATTTTTAGGATTATAGTGGCTTATGCCTTAGAATGTGTGTTTGGGGAGGTTGGCTTTGTGAGTCGGGTCCTAGAAGAAGCAGTCTATGGAAGGTTTCGGGTTTTGTTATGGTGCTCAAGAAGTCTGTGTTAGGGTCTGGTACATGGCCTGGTGCTAAGGAGCAAGCTCCCCTCACTTCACGATTCAAGTGGTTAGCTGGTTTCGCTTAGCCAAGATATACCTCGCCTAGAGATTATACTCCGCCAGAGAACGGAGTGGGCTTCCCCCTTGGTGATGGAATCCAAGTAGGGTCACCAGGACGGGTAAGGTATCCGCTGGGGGATGAAATCCCAGTCGGGCCTTGTCTCAGGTAAGTTAAGATGTTTGTTTTGTGCAGGTAGTTTGGTCGTGTAACATGAAGTGATCTAGATTAATTCAATATGCGGTTTAATTACTATGTGTGGTCTAAGAGATGCAGGCAAACAGAAATGAATGCAAAGTGTTTTAATGTCCAAGTCAAAATGTTTGTTCGTATGAAGACGAATGGAGAAAGAGTTGAAGAATATGAGTTTAGCTAGTCTAGAAGTGCAAGAAAGAAATGTTCATTTTAGTTCTGCTTATGATGTCGTTTAAGAAGAGACGAAAGAAGGCAAAAAGGAAGAAACCTAATGTGCCTAAATGAACGAAAGAAAGAAAGAACCCAAGGAGGACCTAGGGTCCCACCGGGCGTGCCAGAATGTTTCTATGCAAAATTGTTTTCTACATTCAAAGAAGAAATAAGAAACTGAAATAAAAGGTTAAGGCTAGAAGTACTTGATAAAGTTGAGCGCACCGAAATCAGACGTTGAAAGATTCTCCTCTTTGGCTGTGGAGGAATGACACCTGCGAAAAAGAGACTAAAACACGGAAAGATGTTAGTCAAAGATATGGTGGCTTGTCAGGCGAATGCCCGATCCCAAAAGTACGAAGACTCCCTAGAAGGATATCAACCCACTGATAAAAAGCGTAATATTGGATGAAAGTAGATAATAAAAGATGAAATGACAGAAATAAATGACAGAAAATAAAAGAGCATACCTGATAAGCGGCACTGTTCTGCACAGTCACCAACGTCAGTCTCTGTGGTATCGACGTCGGTCTGGGAAGGTGCCGACGTCGATTAAAGTGCCATCGTCAGTCGGGGTAGTGACCGGCGTCGGTAGGGGCAGGTTCTGAAAAAGTCTGAACAGGTTCGGGACAGGGTCTGGGAGAGTCGGGACAGGTTCTGAACAGAGGTCTGGGAAAGTTGTAGAAGGTCTTGACAGGGTCAGGACAAGATTTTAGACAGAGTCGGGACGGGGTTTTTGGTCGAGTCTGGGGGTTTGAAGCTTCAGGATGGCAGAAATAGGGAATAAATAATCAGAAAGAAAATGAAAATAAACCCAGAAGATACTTACCTGTCAGAAGCCGTGATGAAAGCCATAGTTGAAGTTGCCTGTGCAGTGCCGAAAGAACGAACGCTGGAGTTGATGGATGCTGGAGTTTGGACACAGGAGTTCAGAGATCGGAGAGCCTGTAGATGTCAGAAAAATGGGAGCCTCATGATTGATCGGGGAGGGGAGATTGAATGAAGGCCCTGGGACGATTTCGAGAGACGGTTCGATAACCGTTTCAAAAAACCGATCGGGAACCGAATGGTAACGGATAACGGATAACGGGATGGTGACCGACGTCGGCAGGATTGCCGACGTCGGCCGATAAGTGACCGACGTCGGCAACATCGGCTGGGTAAAGACCGTCGTCGGCAGATGCACAATGAGGACAGAGTCTAGCTTTTAGTTCTCTGCTCATTGTTACATGCTGTCAGGGTCAAGGTTGGTAGAACAAGTGATCGTCAAGGGTTAAATAGGCGAAGAATAATAAGATGGGGAGTGACCAAGGGAGTCGACATGATTTTGGTGTCTACAGCTAGATATGATAAGCATTGGGTTAATACAATGGATGAAGAATTAAAATTAGATAGAAAAGAATGATACTTGAGAATTAGTACCTAGACCAAAAGATCATAATGTGATAGGAACAAAATGGGTTTATAGAAATAATTTGAATAAAAATGGAGAAGTGACCAGGAATAAAGCAATATTTTTATGAAAAGGATAAGCTTAGATTGAGGGAATAGATTTTGAAGGAAATTTTGTACTAGTGGTAAAGCTAGAGGCTATCAAAAAATTTCTTACATATAAAGTGCTTAAAATTTTCAAAATATTTCAGATGGATGCCAAATCTACCTTTCTAAATAGGAATCTAGAAGAAGAGGTATACATTGAGCATCCTAAGGGATATATTCTCTCAAATATTAGTAGCCATGTATACAAATTGAAGAAAGCACAATATGGATTGAAACAATCTCCTAGAGCTTGGTATGTAAGACTTGATAAGTACTTGTAGGATCAAGGTTTCAAGAGAGGATTTGTTGATAACAATCTCTACATCAAAATAGAAGGTAAGCATCAATTGATTATTGTGGTATATGTTGATGACATCATTTTTGGAGGAAACATTGAAAAGATGACAAAATAATTTTTTGATAATATGTAAAAATAATTTGAGATGTCTATGCTTGGAGAATTATCATTTTTCTTAGGATTGCAAATATTTTAGTCAGATAAAGGAATTTTCATATCTCAAAGTAAATATGCCAAAGAAATTTTGAAGAAATTTGGCTTTGAGGATTGTGCACTAGTTGGCACATCAATGTGTACAAGAAATAAGATGAGAAAAGATGAAGATTCACATGTTATAGATTAATCTTTGTATACATCTATGATTGGTAGTCTTTTATATTTGATAACATCGAGGCCAGACATCATGAATGTAGTAGGTATGGTTGTAAGATATTAGTCAGCTCTAAAATGTAGTCATGTTTAGTTGGTGAAGAGAATATTTAGATATATCAAGGGGAAATTGGATTATGGATTGTGGTATACCACAGGTAGAGATTTTTCTTTAGTTGCTTATATAGATTTAGATTAGGTAGGTTGCTTAGATGATAACAAAATTATAAGTGGAGGAGATTTATTCCTTGGTGATAGCTTAGTATAATGGCTAAGCAAAAATTAGACTTCAGTATCACTTTTTACAACTGAAACTAAATATATTATAGTGGTATTGTGTTGCACTCAAGTGTTTTAGATGAAGCAAACTTTAGAAGATATCAAGGTAAAATATGAAGAACCTATTTCTATTTTTGTGACAACACAAGTGCTATTAATATTTTAAAAAATCCATTGATGCATTCAAGAACAAAACATATTTCCATTAGATATCACTTTTTGAGAGAGAAGGTTACATATCAATAGGTTAAGATGGAATATATCAGTACTATAGAGAAAATTATAGATATTTTCACAAAGGCACTACCAAACGATACATTTGAGTATCTACGAGAGAAGTTAAGAGTAATTTATTTTACTTCCTACCATTGAGGTTCAACATTAGTTGAGTGGGAACTAAGTGTTACCTCTAGGTAGGCCCTTTATCATTTATGTCAAAGGGGGAGAAGAACAAAAATAGATACAGGTATAGGTACAAAAATAGGTACAAGTTGTTTCAATAAGGGGGAGATACTAGATGTTTTTTTTAGATGGTAGTATGTGCAGGTTTCAGGATGTGGTAGTTTTAGTTTGAGGTTACCATAAATGACAAAGGGAGAGATTGTTGGAAATATTTTCATTGATGTCAAAGGTCTAGAATTATTAGTGATAAAGGTCCCATTACATTTAATGGTGTTTTTAATATTCATATCTTGGCTAATGTGTGTTAATATTTATTTAATATTAATGAATATATTTTTGGTTGCATATAAGTCAAAAGAGGGTCCATGGAGAAGTCAAAGAGTCATGGGGTAAAGACAAAAGATGAATGGGATGAATTTTCTCATGAAGAGTCATCTTGAGGAATTTCAAGAGTCACCATGTGAAGACAAAAGAGGGTATAACACATTGTTCTATGAAAAGACACTTTGAGGAATATGAAAAGTCACCATATGACTTTTCAAATGCAAGGATACGAAGGGTCATGCAAGTTTGGTATCATTTTCCATGAGGATTGAAGGGTCACAAAGGGTGAATGTCAAAGGTCATTTAGAAAGATATAAATAAAATCTTGATAATCTATTTGTAATATGCAAGAGAGTACATGGTTTGTATTTGTTTTTGAAGAGAGAAAAGTAAGAGATATTATAGATTTATATCATTTATTGAGTATGAAAAATTGAGAGATAGTTGTGTTTTATACACAAGAGGGGTTGGTGCTCCTGTGGGTTGGTGCTCACAAATCTTTGAAATGGGTTGGTGCTCCTACAAGTTGGTACTTACGAACTTTGTAATTTGAGTTGGTGCTCATTCATATACTTGAGATTGTTCTTCATGGTTTTCCCCACTTTGAATTTCCACATAAAAATATGATCTCTCTCTCTCTCTCTCTCTCTCTCTTATGTGGTGCATATTATTGTTTTAGTTTTATTGTATATCTTGAATGTATGATTATGT
Source organism: Torreya grandis (assembly GCA_037957365.1). Classification (NCBI taxonomy): domain Eukaryota; kingdom Viridiplantae; phylum Streptophyta; class Pinopsida; order Cupressales; family Taxaceae; genus Torreya; species Torreya grandis. Next base: position 1,470,667 of record JARHVA010004239.1, on the reverse strand, counting down.
GGTTAAAGGAAAGAAATCAGATTAAGTTAAAGATATATAATATACTGATTCACCTCCCCCCCTCTCAATATATTTTGTGGTTAATAATAACCAACCAATCCAAGATGTTTTTTTTGAACCAACCATTTATGATAAGTCAACCTATCATGAGTCACCTATTGATCCTATACCAGTTGTTAAATATTCTCACACCGATGAGCCAATCTTTGTTGAGTCACTTATTAATGATTATAACCACCTTTGAGAAAATCATTACTTTGACTATGTGCCTATTTTTTAAGAGCCTCTTATTGACAAGCTAGTCTCTAAGGAGTTGTCTCTTGACCTATTTCCTATCCTAGAGGAGTTTCACTTTGATAAACTAGTTTTTATGGAGCCCATTATGCCATCATACTCCATTACTTGTCCAAACCCAAATATTCAAAAAGACATCATTGTAACAAAGTACCCATCAAATGAATAATCAAAGTTATATTTAGGTTCTATTTTTGAACCAACATCAAATTTATCATCAAAATCATAATCAACATCAATCTCAACATTAGATTCAAAAGAAGAATGTGTTCATAGCTATTACAACATTGGTTATGCATGCCTTATAGATCAATTTGAATACATTTTTTATCCTTCTATAATTTTTAAGGATGATTACTCTAGCTTCGACATAAGTTATCATAGTATCTTCGACAAGGATTGTGATGCCAACACCCATTCTATTACCATTACACAAGCCATTACCATCAACCAAAATAGCCATATCATTGACATTCCATCTCCCACAAGTATTGATTGGGATTGACATAATCGTACTTTGTTTAACTACATCCATGGTGACATAATAGTTGAAGAAGAGTAAGGAGGCCAAGACCACATTCATATAGTATAAGAACACTCTCCTAGTGAAACCTTTTTAGAGGTGCTAGGGGACAATCAAATTCAGAACTTGACATCTTATAGTAAAACTTTTTTGGAAGTGCTAGAAGATAATCAAAATCAAAATCCAATGTTCCTTAGTGAAACCTTCTCAGAGGTGCTATGGGACAATCAAGACAACCTCATTGGTGAAAACCTCTTTGAGACACTAATAGCTGAGCACAAAAGTTCTTCACTACTTGACGAAGAAAAAATCAAAAATCAAATCGAAATAGCTTCGAATATACAACCTAATCAGATGGTAGCTACTCTCAAAATCAAACAACAAAATAATATGGTGGGCTTATCAAGATAAAAATTATCTGACCCTACCAAAACCAAAATTATGTCAAATCTAGCATCAACAACATTGCATGTGATTGAAAGTCCTGATCTTCATTTGTTTCCCAACCATTCCACATTCCATTATCATTGACCATTTCATTTCACAATCAAACCTACCATCCATTATTTATTCTTGTTCACCATCCATGACCACACTTTCCTTTTCAGAGGCTACAAAGATACCTTATCTCAACTTTTGAAGGAATCAAAATCAATGACCAATGAAGATCACAAAAATGTTCTTGGCATCCAAATCTGCATTGAGTTCTTGACAAATCAACTTTTTAGATAAGGCATGGGCTAGAAATTAACATGATCAATTACTCTATTTATATCATTTGTTGATTAGGATGTGCATCTCCCCATCAACAAGAAAAATAGATCAAAAACCATACCCAGGCCAAAAACATGTACCATACCATTTCACATTACCATTGTTACATATGTCTATTTACCATTATTGTAGATCCTATCCATTTACCCCATCACTTAGGGGTAACCCTCTTACCATTTTATCCAATTTATCAAATCATCATTATCCTTAGCAAGACCATGTCATCTAACCATTCCATTATTATCTAGACCAAAGCCTATTTTTAGTCATCCTACCCAATCTTATTTTGGTCTTGGTTCCTTTGGTTCTTCCTACACTTTTTGTGAGAGGATTCTGATCAAGTTTCAATAATCAATCTAATCTATATTTCAATGATAGTCTTTGAAAGTAGTGTGATAGTTTATCTATCAATATATCTTTCATTTTTTATCCTGTATCAAGTTTGTTTCTATGAGCCTGATTATAATCACCTATGAGAAAATTAATGTCTCACCAATCTTGATACTAATTATAACCACCTATGGGCAAATTAATATCATTGACCTATGCCATTACATCCTAGTTATAATTTTCTATGGGAAAACTAGGGATAACACTTATTTATCATGCATTGCCACATCACCTTGCCAGTACTATTTTCATTTGACTAACCATTTACTAGATTTGAGAACTTGTTGGGACCTAGTTGGTTTTTCCCTACCTTTTATGTGGATATAATTAATGTGACTTGAGGTTATTTTAATACTATGTGTGTCATGCTTAATTCATGTTGAGGTCACCTTAGTCCCCCTTTCCATATGCTATCACTATTTTACAATCAACCTAAGCCAAATGCCTTTACCATTTTGTGAGCAACTATCTTTTCATTCTCTAATGAATTAAGATACCTCAAAATTCTAGAAACATTCATAACATTTAAAAAATAACAAAAATATTTGTCTTGTCTAAGCCTAGTTATTTATCCTCAATCCACCTTACTGGGGTATGGTCATTGTTAGGATTCTTTCTTTTGCTTGTTTTCAAGATTTCTATTTGTTTATTTGTTTTAGGTTATTTATTTGTTTATTTATTCACTTGCCTATTTATTTGCTTTCAGTACTATTGCTTCAACTTAGTCTATATGTGTTCATTGGGTGATTCCTTGAGCACATTATTATTGAGTCCATCTATATTCATCAATTAACATTGTCATCATGATTTTTATCATTGGTGCATTATTTTTAAATGGTTATTGGATCAAGAGTTAGTTCTTATGCATATTTTAGCCAAGTCTTCATGGTGTTCTATCATGATGTATACCATCACATGCTAAAAAAAAAATAAGCTTTAAGATTTTTTACAATCAATGGAGCCATAAAAGTTTCTCCTTGGCACCTTAGTAAATCTTTCCATCCCACCCTTGATCAAATCAACCCATTAACCATTCTAGTTATATCATTGCTAATCAGGATGAGCATCTCCTTATTGATAGGTACAATTGAATCTTCATAGTGATCAATATTATTCTTTAATCTCTCTTTTATCATTTTACAGTTACTCATCTTTAATTTGTATTCTATGTTATATCCTTGAGTTATGCTTGTTAATCAGTGCTAACTAGAGCACCATCATATTTAGCCAATTTAGGTCCTCTTAATTATTATAACCACCTATGGGCAAATCATTATTTTGACTTTTATTATTTATTATAACCACTTTTGGTCAAATAAACATCCTTTTTACATCAATGCATGCAAGCATTTTCTTATTTAGATTACTTTAAATGATAGATTAATTCCACCTTTCTTCTTGTTTCTTTTTAAGGGACCATCCATCAACAAATATGGTAGCCACTCCCTTGAGGGGGAATCATAATAGGCTTCCCAAAACCATTTGGAGCTTTTTTCTTCAACCATCATCTTATTTTTGGCATATAGGCCATCTCTCATTATTTTAAAAGATATTATATTACCTATAGTTTGCAATATCTTCGCAAATAGGGGAAAACTATAGACACCTACAACTAGCCATCGGTAACCTCCAACTAGGAATTTGACCAATTTCCACCTAAAATACATAATTTGGCCTAAAAACCCTAAAGCATGTGAAATGATGTGAAACTGACATATTCAAGTGCCAATTCTAACTAGGGTATCCCTAAATAGGGCAATGCAATTTATGAGCTAGCTAACTTTGATTAGATCATTCTGTGTCAAAATGCTAATTTTACACCTAAGTGATCTGGATTGCTCTTTATTATCAAATATATTTCATAAAACATGTGTATTTGTTATTTTTTGTTGATAACATCCTAAATAGGATAATGATTCTAATGTATCTGACATTAACTTCCAATTCTAATCCAATCAAATTTTAGACCAATAAAAAGACAATCTGATCAATTTGGGTAATTTGTGTATAATGTGCTTAAACATGATCAAGATATAATTAAACCAAATTAGATACTAATCAAGAATTACATGGAAACTTGTTGAGTAATTTATTTTGGAAATGAATATTGAATATCTACATCATTAGGTGACATGATTTCTTGGGAAGACATCCCTAGGCCATAAATGCCACAAATATCATGATTTCACGCCTCTCATGCCTCATCAAATCCCTCCATGCCTCTTAATTTATCCTATATCCCAAATATTTATGAGCCTATTTATCAATTTTAATTGCATAATTTGATTAATCCTTAGCCATACATCTCAATCCTGAGATGGATGGTTCAAGTTGATTATGATCAATATCAAAAATCTATAAATAAAGAGACTATGAATATCATTTTAAGATATTTTGTGTGATCTAGTAATTTGACTCAAGAGAGGATGGTTATTATGGTGTTAGTTCCAAAATGAAAGAAAAACACTAATAGCATAACATCTCTAGGCCTAGACACTAGGGAGAGCTTAGTTAAAAAAAATAAATGATAAATACAACTAAAACGTAAAGAATCAAATACAAAAATTATTTCACCTTCCTTGGATGATCTAAATGCCTTTGTAGTGGTGACTTGCTCAGCTTGTGCTCATGAAGTCTTCGTCAAAGGAGGCTTGGCTATCTCCTCTTCTCCTTAGCACCTTTGGCTTGTATCTTGGCTTCGCTTGGAATCAATTTGGCATGGTAACACTAGTTGCATGAATATTTTGTAACTAATCCTAAATTATAAATTTGCACAAATTAAGCTTAGAAATGATGTTGTGAGGCCTCTTATTTATAAATTTTTGAATTTGATCAGAATCAACGTCAACCATCCATCTCAAGATTGAGATGTGTGGTTGAGGATTAATTCAATTTTTGGAATTAAATTTTTAATTATCCTCATCATTATATTGGAAGAAGGGGTAATTAAGAGGCATTGAAGGCATCATAGAAGGCATGGAGGGCATGAATCCTAATATTTATGGCATTTGTGTCCTAGGGATGTCTTCTCAAGAAATGAGATCACTTGATGATGAAGATATTCAATATTCATTTCTAAAAGCAAGTATTCAACAAGTTTCCATTGAATTATTAATTAGGCCTTGATTTGGGTTAATTATCTCTTAAGCATGATTAAGCACTTTATGCATAAATTAATCAAATTAATCAGAATGCCTTGTTATTAGTCATAAATTTGACTAGATTGAAATTGGAAGGCATTATCAGATACATTGGAAGCATATTCTCATTCAGGATGTTACCAACAACAAATAATAAAGACATGAGTCTTGTGTAAAAGATTTGATAGGAAAGAGCAGTCCAAAGCACATGGGTGCAAAATTGGTATTTTGACTGAAAATGAACTCATCAAAGATAGCTAGCCCATATATTGAAATACCCCATTTAGGGATATCATGGCTAAAATCAACACTTGAATATGTTATTTTTACATTATTTAACATGTTTTAGTGTTTTTAGGCTAAATTGTACATTTTAGGTACAAATTGGTCAAAAGCCTAGTTGGAGGTTATTGGTGACCAGTTTTAGGTGTCTACAGTTTACCCCTATTTGGGAAGGGATTTCAAGCTATAAGCATAGTAACATCTTCTCAAAGAATTAAAAGGTCATGTATGCCAATAAGAAGATGATGATTAAAGAATAAAGCTCCAAATGATTTTGGAATGCCTATGATGATGCCCCCTCGAGAGAGTGGCCATCACATTTGTTGATGGATGGTCCCTTGAAAATAAACAAGAAGAAAGGTGGAATTAACCCATGGTTAAGATTAATCCAAATGAGAAAATGCTTTCATGCATTGATGTAAAAAGGATGTTGATTTTCCCAAAGGTGGCTATAACTAGGATTAAAATTCAAACTAATGATTTTCCCATAGGCAGTTACAATCATTAAGAAGACTTAGATTGGCTAAAGATGATTGTGCCCCAGTGAGGGCTGATTACCAAGCATAACTTAAGGATATAACCTGGAATATAGATTAAATATGAGTGGGTGTAAAGGGGTGAAAGAGATGGATTGAGGCATAATATTGATTAGTAGAATGATTTAGTTATACTTGCCAATGAGGAGATGCTCATCCTAATTAACAATGATACAACTAGAATGGTCAAATAAGTTATATTGATCAAGGGTGGGATGGAAGGATTTTCCAAGCTTCCAAGGAGAAATTCTATAGCTCCATTGATTTTAGACATTCTTGAAGCTGATTTTTGTTATAGCATGTGATGGTAGGCTTCATGATAGAACACCGTGAAAATTTTGCCAAAATATGTATAAGGACTAACTATTGATCTAATAAACACTTAAAAATAATGAATCAATGATAAAAATCATGATGATAATGTTAACGTATGAATATGGATAGACTTAAGAATAATGTGATTGAGGAATCAGTCAACAAATTCATATAGACTAAGTTGAGGCAATAGTGTTGAAAGCAAACAAATAGAAAAACAAACAAACAAGCAACAACTTAAAATAAACAAACAAATAGAAAGTTTAAAAATAAAAGCAAAAGAAATCATCCTAACAATGAAAATACCCCAATAAGTTGGATCAATAATAACTAAGCTTAGATAAGATAAATATTTTTGTTATTTTTGAAATATTATGAATGTTTTTAGAATTTTGAAGTTTTCAAACTTGTTAGATAATGACAAAATACCTGCTCACAAAATGATGAGAGCACATGGAAAGGGTGACTAAGGTGAACTCAACATAAATTGAGCATGACCCACATCATCTTAAAATGACATCAAGTCATAGTAATTTTGTCCACACAAAAGGTGAGGAAAAACCAACTAGGTCCCAACAAGTTCTCAAATCTGGGAAATAGCCAGTCAAATTAAAATAGTAATGGCAAGGTGATGTGATAATGCATGATGAACAAGTGTTGTCCTTAGTTTAACCATAGGTGTTTATAACTAGGATATAATGACATAGGTTAATAATATTAATTTTCCCATAGGTAGTTATAATTAGTAGCAAGACTAATGAGACACTGATTTGCCTATAGGTGGTTATAATTAGGCTCACATAAACAAACATGGATATAGGATGAAATATATCTTTCCAAATCAACTGTTACACTAATTTCATAGACTATCATTATAAACATGGATTGGGTTCATTTTTGAAACTTGATTAGAATCCGCCCACAAAAAGTGTAGAAATAACCAAAAAAACCAAGATCAAAATAGGATAGGATAGGATGACTAAAAAAAATCTTTGGTATAGATAAGAATGGAATGATAAGATGATATGGTCTTGCTAAGGATAATTATGGGTTTTGATAGATTGGATAAAATGGTAAGAAGGTTTCCCCCAAGTGATGGGGTGAATGGCAAGAATATGTGATAATGGAAAATAAGCATATGTAACAATTACAATGGCATTGTGAAATGGTATGGTACATGTTTTTGGCATGGGTGTGGTTTTTGATTCTATTGTTCCTATTGATGGGGAGATGCACATTCTAATCAACAAATGATATAAATAAAATACTTGATTATGTTAATTTATATCTTACACCTCATCTGAATAACTACTCTATCAATAATGGCCTATAGATTTGGTTGTTAAGAATGCTTTTGTGTTCTTCCTTGGTCATTGATTTTGATTCCTTCAAACATCAAGACAAGGTATTTTTGTAGCCTCTACAAAGGAAAGTGTGGCCATGAATGGTAAATAAGGACAAATAATGGATGGTAGGTTTGAATATGAAATGAAATGGTAGATGATAATGGAATGTATAAAGGTGGAAAAAAAATGAATATTAGGACTTCTAGTCACACATAATGTTGTTGATGCTGGATTCAACATAACTTTGGTTGTGGTAGGGATGAAGACTTTCTCTCAATAAGACCACCAAATTTTTTTTTTATTTTATCTTAAGAGTAGCTACCATATAATTAGGATTTAGATTGGAAGCTATTTTTATTTGATCTTTGATTTCATCTTCATCAAGCAGTGAATAACTTTTATACTTAGCTATGGGTGCCTCAATGAGGTTTTTACCAATGAAATTGTTTTGATTATCATGTAGTGATTTTGAGAAGGTTTTACTAAGGAATTTTGACTTTTGAATTTGATTAGCTTCTATCACTTTCAAAAAAGTGTCACTAAGAGGGTGTTCTTTTGTTAAATTAATGTTGTCTTGGCCTCCTTGCTCTTCTTCAATGGCTATGTTTCCATGGATGCAATTTAACAAAGTGTGATTCTATTAGTCCTAATCAACACTTTTGGGAGATCTAATGTCAATAATATGGCTATTTTGGTTGATGGTAATGGCCTATGGAATGGTAATAAAATGGGGAGAGGTTGCACAATATTCATAGAAGATACTAGGATAACTTATGTCAAAGCTGAAGTACTCATCCTTGAAAACCATAGAAGGATCACAAATGTATTCAAATTGATTTTTGAGGCATGTATAACCAATATTATAATATCCATGAACATATTTTTCTTCTAAATTTGATTCTTACTCTAGGGACTCTGAATCTGATGTTGAGACTAATGTTGATTATAATTTTGATGCTAAATCTGATGTTAGTTCAAAAATAAAACTTGAATCTAATTTTGATTCTTCATCTAATGGGTACTCTATTACAATAATGTCTTGTTGAATATTTGGTATTAGATAAGTAACAACCTGTAATAGCATGATGGGCTCCATAAAGACTAGTTTGTCAAAGTGAGACTCCTCTAGGATGGGAAAATGGTCAAGAGATAATTGTTTAGAGACTAGCTTGTCAATAAGAGGCTCTTGAAAAATAAGCACATGGTCGAGGTAATGATTTTCCCAAAGGTATTTATAATCATTAAGAAGTGACTTAGTAAAGACTGGCTCATCAGAGTGAGACTCTTTGACAACTGATATAGGATAAATAGGCAATTTATCATAGGCTTACTTATCACGAATGGTTGATTCAATATAAACATCTTGGATTGGTTGGTTCTCTTGGTCTTGGTTTCCAATGAGTTAAAAAATACCAATTTTAAACATAGCTTAGTATTTGAATGATTATATTAGTTGAGGTTTGGTTGGGATTGGTACTGGATGAGGAATGACTTGTGGTTAGATAATGATATGACCTTGGGGAGCATGATTTCTTGCATGAGCTAAAGGACAAAGTCCTAATATGGTAACAATAGGGTGTTTTGGGGATTGACTCCCCACACAAGCCAAAGGACTAGGTCCTAGAATGATGAAGGGGCATTATGGAGCTTGATTAATTGCAAAATCTAAAGGATGAAATCTTAGTATAGAAATGGTATTCCTTAGATATTTCAAATATTGATAGCTTGTATAATCCAAAGGACAGTTAGGAGTAGTCGATGATTGGATAACAAAAGGACATCATGAAACTTGATTTCTTGCACAAGCAAAAGCATCCAAGTATTCCTCATAAACCATATCATCCCAATTGTGATTTGTCTCATAAGCTGGTTCTTGACTATGTTCCATGTACTAATTATTGAAAAAAGGGTATGGATTTATATCCTAAACAACATTATCTATAGTTGGGTCTTCAAAGTCCTCTTCACAAGCTTCTTTATACCAATCAATGTCTCGATTTAGATCATAAGTTATTTCATGACTTTGTTCCCATGAATGATTAATATGAGGTAGATAGAAATCTATCTCACAAACCATATTAGCATCATTGGGGTCTTGACAAAACCCATAAAAGTTATTTTGTGTGACCATTCTTTCATAAGTCAGATTGTAAGTGATTGCACCATAAGTGTAGTGAGACATATCTACATAAACGATGAAATCTTCAAAATAAAAAGGCTTAGAGTTTAACAAAATCTAAAAAATTATTCCAAAGGATAAATGGTTCAAGCTTGGTCTAACTTGGTTGAAGGGGTGGAGTTGTATCTCCAATATGGTCTGAAAGTGGATCTGTATCTCTAAAATGATTTGTGTTAAGACTTGGTATAAAATAGCCTAACATCAAATGTCATACACATAAAAGGTCAAGCATCTTAATAAAAATTGGCATGTCAAAGTCTAGGTTATAGTGTTCCAAACAAGGTCTAAGCTAGGAAAGGAAAAAGTTGAGTTGCTAGGTCTTCTATCCAAATGCGAAATTAAAATATAGGATAAAAAAAAAAGGCATGTGTTAGGACTTTTGGCCAAATGACATCAAAATATAGACTTGAAATAAATGTTGATGTGATTCAATTTAATCTAACAAGTTTGGAAACTAATTTGACATAAACCTGGCACACATAATCAAACATAAACATGATCAGTTGGCATAAGGCATAAGACAAAAGGCTCTTTAAAAAAGTCTATGTTCTCCGAAATAAAGGAACAAACAATGATGAGGATAGGCATTAAACAAACAAACCATCAATAGTTTTCAAATTTGGGTAATTATTAACCAAAGTTATGAAACCCAAAAGAGAAAGATCTATATATTAGTTCCATGAATTGAGGCCTAAAAATAAAAAAATCAATGTTTGGATCCAAACTTAACAAGGCTAATTGAAAACTCAACATTGGAAAGTAGGATTTGACTAAACATGCTAGACAAGATTGGACAAAATGATGGCACAAGACAAAGGTCCAAATGGTATTCACAAAGTAGTTTGAAATAAATGGTTTTGATACAATGGTAAATAAGCCTTGAAACAAATTGAGCAGCAAAAACATAATCATACTCAAACAATGTGGTCAATGTTATGTTTCAAAAGACTCAAAAGGCTCAAAATGTTTTGACATGATTTGGATAGTATAACACTACCCTCTATAGCTCAAATTCATTGTTATGTCTTAGCTTATAAACATATAAATTTTTTTCTCAAAATATACCAATAAAAAATGACCAAAAACACTAAGTATAATCATCCAAATCCTAACAAGGGTATGGTATGTGGGGTTGACTAAACTATCAAGTTTAGAATTTTTTTATGGGAATCAATTGCACAATGACTTTCACATCAAATAATGCAAAATACAAGCATAAAAATTAGATGAATGTGGCATTGGATAGTTATAAAAAGGTCAAGTCCTTTTTACAACCACTACACCTTGTTATTCGCTCATTGTAGTGTGATTTCCAAATGCAAATACGTCCCATGTGCAACTCAAAAAGAGTAAGTGAATCCAATGTCAGGAGGTAAAACCATGGGTCAAATCTTGCCTAAAGAACTTACGGGAGGTGATGAAGTCCCCCTCGCAAGCCAAGATGCATAAAAAAAAATAAAGCATGAAAGTAGAAAGATTTTAGGGTCATTTTCAAGGTCACCCAAACTTTTATGATTTTTTGGGGAGTTCTTTAGATGACTTTCTTCTAAGCTTTTAATTATACTACTTTTCAATAGTAATGGCACTTTTGATTCCAAGGGTCCTCTATAGGGGACAAATGGAAGAGCATACATGCAACACCCCTCTTTTTGCCAAATAAAAATCCAACTAAACAACTACAAGCAAGAATTGACAAGTGTGTTCAATTTTAAACCCAAATAAAATGTTTAGAGGTGTTTATTTGACCCCTTGGTCTTATTTGCAAAATTTGAAAACATTCACAAAAACATCTAAAAATTCTTTGTTAAATACCAAAACAAGGTTCCTAATCAAATTTTAAGCATGAAAAAGTGACTTATATAAGTTTTGATCAAATATCCCACTTGGTCCTATAGCAAATTTATTAGCATGTCATTTAACTTTAAATCCCTTTTAAGTTTGAAACAATAAACTTTGAAAAAGTAGGTCTCAGGTCTATGTTTTTGGAAAAACATAGTGACCGATGTCAGTTAATAAAACCAACGTCAGTTACAGAAAACCAAGATATAATTGATATCAATTTTTCTAATCGACATCGGTTAGGTGAGGTAACCAATTTTAGTATTTATATTGATGTTGATTACTATGTAAAAATTGTGGCAACCAAAAATGGAAAAATAAAGCTAGAAAATCAATTTGCAAGAGTTTTAAAGGCTCAAATGAATTTTTTTAAGTTACAAAATTATCTCCTTTAGGTGTAGGATGCATCTAGTCCCATCAAGTGTGTCATAATTTGATCTAAGAATTTGACTCAAGAGAGGATGGTCAGTATGGTGTTAGTTCCAAAATGAAAATAAAATGAAAGAAACACACTAATAACATAACATCTCTAGGCCTAGACACTAGGGAGAGCTTAGTTAATTAAAAAAAATGATAAAAACAACTAAAAATTAAGGAATCAAACAAAATAATTCCTTCACCTTCCTTAGATGATCGAATTGTCTTTGTAGTGGTGGTGTGCTCAGCTTGTGCTCATGAAGTCTTCATCAAAGGAGGCTTGGCTATCCCCTCTTCTACTTGTCACCTTTGGCTTGTGGTTTGGATTGGATTGGAATCAATTTGGCATGGTAACACTAGTTTAATAAATCTTTTGGAACCAATCATGAATTATAACTTTGCACAAATTAATCTTATAAATGATGTTGTGAGGCCTCCTATTTACAGATTTTCAGATTTGATTAGAATCAATCTCAATCATCTATCTCAAGATTGAGATGTATGGTTGAGAATTAATTAAATTTTTGGAATTAATTTTGTAATTATCCTCATCATGATATTGGAATAAGGGTCAATTAAGAGGCATGGAGGGAATCATGGAAGGCATTGATGAGGTATGGAGGGCATAAATCTTGATATTTGTGGCATTTATGGCCTAGGAATGTCTTCTCAAGAAATGAGGTCACTTGATGATGTATATATTCAATATTAATTTATAAAAACAAGTATTCAACAAGTTTCTATGAAATTATTAATTAGGATTTGATTTGGGTTAATTAGCTCTTAAGCATGATTAAGCACTTTATGCATAAATTACTCAAATTGATCAGAATGCCTTGTAATTAGTCCTAAATTTGACTGGATTATAATTAGAAGGTGTTTTAAAATGTGTTGGATGCATATTCCCATTTAGGATGTTGCCAACAACAAATAACAAAGGCATGAGTCTTGTGCAAAATATTTGATAGGAAAGAGCAGTCTAGAGCACGTGGGTGCAAAATTAGAATTTTGACTCAATAAACTAATCAAAGTTAGTTGGCCCATAAATTTCATTTCCCCATTTAGGGATACCATGGCCAAAATCAGAATTTGAATATGTTATTTTCATATCATTTAGTGTTTTTTAGTGTTTCTAGGCCAAATTGTGAATTTTAGGTAGAAATTGGTCAAAATCTTGGTTGGAGGTTATCAGTGGCCAGTTTTAAGTGTTTATATTTTAGTGTAAAGTTATAATGCACAAATATCTTTAAGAATCCATTAAAATTAGTGTTACCATGCCAAATTAATTCCAATTCAATCCAATCCAAAGCCATGATGCCAAAGAGAAGAGGAGATAGCCAAGCATCCTTTGATGAAGAATTTATGAGCAAAAATCAAGCAAACCACTACAATAAGAATTTTAGAGCATCCAAAGAAGGTAAAAGAGAGTTTATTTTGCATTCTAGTTGTGTGTTTTATTCATGTTTATTAACTAATCTCTCCCTAGTGTCTAGGCCTAGAGATGTTATGCTAGTTAGTGTGTTTTTTTCCTTTTATTTTCATTTTAAAACTAACACGATACTAACCATCCCCTCTTGAGTCAAATTATTAGATCACACTCCTAGGTTTATCTATTTTATTTTAAGTAAAAGCCATGGTATAGGAATTAAATGTTCTCAAAGTTGTGGAGGCTTAAATCTTGGTTCAAAAGTGTGTGATGCTTTTCTCTAGGTGTACAACAAGTTTTAGAGGTTAAATGTGTCAAATGGTTTGTCAAATCAAGATTCATAGAGATTTGAAGGTTTTTCAAGGAAGTATGTTTAAAATGATGAGATATGTGATGAAAATTGGTATGTTTAATGGGGAACATGAGAGTATTCTAGATATGAATTTTTAGGTCTTGAAGGTGTGTCTAATAAAATTTATGGGCTTTATAAGTTCCAGGTAGGTTTACAAGGATTATAGATAGGCCTAGTGTGAAGATTTGATGTTTTTTATTAGTTTTTCCAAAAGAGAAAGGCATGATTATTTCAAGGTTAGTTTTCAGGTTGTTTTAGATCATGTTTATTATTTTGTGAGTGTCATGAAGTTCTGTTGGTGTTCCTTGAGGTGGCTTGACTGAGAAGCCTAGTAAACTTGTGTGGTGGTTCTTCATGGTGTGTGGAGATATGAAGATCATCAAGAGGTTAAATGGATCAGATATATTATGGGGTCTCCCTCTCATATGTTTCTTGGTGAGTTTCATTAGATTTTAGTGATTTTGTGTGTTCTTTCTTCATTGGTTATAATGCTTAGTTGAAGAGAGTGTTTGCATGTATCAAAAGGAATTTGTCAAGGCAATAAGAGGTAGGATCAAAGTAAGAGGGAGTTTGTATCATATTTTAAAGGTTTTCCTCTATTATTTGTTGTATTTTTAGGTTTTCAAGATCAATTTGTGCCCATTTGTCATTGTATCAAATGGGGAGAAGGTTCTTATTGTGAGAGTGCTTGAAGAGAAAAAAAAAGAAGGTAAGCTATATGATGTGTGTTATCATCAATGACAAAGGGGGAGATTGTTTTAGAGTTGTTAGTGACATCATGGAGGTGTCAATGTGAGTGGATTAAGTGTCTTGATAGTGTGCTTGTCCTAGTATGCTTGAAGTAGGTTTGGTTGATCTTTAGTTTTGGCATGGTTAGAGATGTTTAGGGATGAGTATGGTGATTTTAAGATGTGAAAGAGGTCCCATGAGAGGTATTATATGTTGGAAATATTATCATTGATAACAAAGGTCTATCATTATTGGTGATAAAGGCCCCATTGCATTTAATGGTGTTTTTAATATTTATATCTTGGCTAATGTGTGTTAATATTTATTTAATATTAATGAATATACTTTTAGTTGCATAAAATTCAAAAGAGGACCCATGGAGAAGTCAAAGAGTCTAGAGGAAAAGACAAAAGAGGAATGAGATGCATTTTTTCATGAAGAGTCATCTTGAGGAATTCTAAGAGTCACCATGTGAAGACAAAAGAGGTTATGGTGTATTTTTCCATGAAGGGACACTTTGAGGAATACAAAAAGTCACCAAGATAAATACAAAAGAGGAAAATATGCATTTACTTATGAAAGGTCACCATATGACTTTTCAAATGTAAGGATACAAAGGGTCATACAAGGTTAGTTCTATTTTTTTTTAGGATTGAAGGGTCACAAAGGGTGAATACAAAAGGTCATTTGGAAAACTATAAACAAAGGCTTGAGAATCCATTTATAATATGCAAGAGAGTGCATGGTTTGTATTTATTTTTAAAGAGAGAAAATCAGGAGATATTGTAAGGTTATATCATTTATTGAGTAAGCAACATTGAGAGATAGTTGTGTTTTATACACAAGAGGGGTTGGTGATCTTATGGTTTCATGCTCACAAATGTTTGTAAGGGGTTGGTGCTCCTGTGGGTTGGTGCTCACAAATATTTGATGTGTTGGTGCTCAACAAGGGGTTGGTGCTCTTGCATTTGGTGCTTGTGAAAGTTGTAATTTGAGTTGGTGTTCATTCATATACCTAAGATTGTTCTCCATGGTTTTTTCCACTTTGAGTTTCCACATAACAATCTACTCTCTCTCTCTCTCTCTCTCTCTCTCTCTCTCTCTCTCTCTCTCTCTCTCTCGTGTGGTCTATATTATTGTTTTTATTTTATTGCATATCTTGAATGTGTGGTTATGTTGTTAAATAAAAGGGATTTGATTAACTAAAAAGATATATAATATACTAATTTATCTCCCCTCTTAGTATATTTTGTGCTTAATAATTTGTATCAAAAAAGGTTCCTTTGGAAAAAGTTTTACAACTTGAAGGTAGTTCAAGAAATCACGATGGTTGGATCACATGAAGGTTTTTATACAAAAAAGGCACCTTTATTTAATGAGAAAAATTATGTTTTTTGGAGCATAAGTATGAAGACCTATTTAATGGCCCTTGGATCAACATATGGCAAGTAGTGGTGGAGAAATATGAAGAGCCACAGACACTTGTAACTACTCCAACAGAAAAGAAGGAAAGTGAAAATAATGCTAAAGATTAAAATTCTATTTTATATGGTTTATGTGAATCAAAATTTGTTAAATTTATGTAATGTAAATCTTCTCATGAAAATTGGGTAATACTTGAAAATATTTATAAAGGTGATGAAAAGGTTCGGCAAGCTAAGCTTGAGACTTTTGAAAGATAGTTTGAGAGTTTGAAGATGGAAGAGCAAGAAAATATAGCAAGTTATCTTCTGTGAGTTTATCAAATAGTTAATCAAAATCAAGGTCTTGGAGAAAAGTTATAAGAATCAATTATGGTTCAAAAAGTTTTGAGATCTCTACCATTAAGATATGATGCAAAAGTTTTGGCAATTGAAGAGATGAATGATTTAGCCAAGCTAAAGATGGATGAGCTACATGATGTTCTTATAGCATATGAGATCTAGAACAAAGAAGTGAAACCATCAAAGATAGAAGTTGATTTCAATATATCAAAGAAAGAAAAGGCTAAGATTCAAAAATCAAGTGACAATTCTAGTGATGATGAAGATGACAATGGACCTCTATTCATTCACAACCCAAAAAATGGCACAGGTAAATATCAAGGAAAATTACCTTTTAAATGTTTTAGTTATGGAAAGATTGGGCATTTTATAGCTAAGTGCTTAGATAAGGGCAATGGTGAAAATGAAGAAGGAAAGTCGACATACAAGAAGAATTTAAAAGGAAAATTCAAGAAGGGATTTGAGAAGAAGAGTTTGTATTCTAAATAGCGTAGCTCAGTCAAAGATAGTGGAGTCAGTGATTTAGAAGAAGAAGAGATTCTATTCATGGCCATACATGAAGATGCCTCTACAAGCAAAACTATAGTTGATCAATAATAAGAAGAATATGAAGCCAAAGTAAATCTATAAGGAGAAATCATTTGTGCCTTACAAGAGTTAAAATCTCTTGAAAATAAGAATCGAAGATTAAAGCTCCAGATCGAGAAAATGAAAAGGAGTCAACGAAAATAATTGAAGATCTACAAGCACACTTTGAAGAAGCTAAGAAGAACGAAGAAGATCTAATGACATAATTTCAAATAGTAATTAAATAATTTGAAATGTATGTTATTTAAATTTATTCTTTAAAAGTATATCTTGAGAAAACAAATAAAACAATCAATGATATGGCAGCCAATGATTCAAAATTTGAGAATATCACTAATATGTTGAATAAGATATTAAAAAATCAAAGATCAATATCAAGTAAGATAGGTATTGGATTTTAAAAAGAGAAAGGGGAGGCCACTACTTTTATAAACAAGGAAAAAGTAAAGAGCTAGGTTGAAGCTCTTATAAAAGAGGAAATAAAAGGGGAAGAAGTTAAAAATATAGAGGACTTCTCAAACAAAGAAGGTTGGAGGGAACAGAGATACAAAAGGCAATTAGGTAAATGATAAAAAAAACATGTCCTATTTTTATGGTTACTATTTTTATTTTAATGGATATTGTCATAAGAAAAAATAATGTCAAAAAAGGGTTAATAATTTTAGAAATAAGGAGAAGGAAAGTCATGCAAAGTCAAGCAGAAGCCACAACTTTTTTGCTACTCTATCAGGCTTTAATGAAGAGACCAAAATATGTTATAAGTGCAAAAAATTCAAAAACATATCTTGGTACTATATAAGTTTGTTTGAGTTAGTTAATAAAGAACCAAGTTTTAAGGCTCCATTCATTAAGAAGAAATTTTAGACAGGTTCATGGCAGAAAAAATAACCTAAAAAATATATGTTGGTACAGACAACTTTGCATGCAAAAAATGAAGAAAATCCATGGTTCATTGATAGTGGATGTTTGAGAAACATGACAAGAGATAAAATCAAGTTCATAACCTTGAAAAATATTAATGGTGGCATAGTGAAATTCAAAAATAATACTACTGCCAGAATTGCTAGAAAAGGTACACTGAGTTTGGATAATGGTACAATTAAAATTGAAAATGTTTTGTATGCAGAAGGTCTTAAGTATAATATTTTGAGTGTAAGTCAAATGTGTGATCAGGGGCACACACTAAATTTTTATGTATAAGGTTGTGAAATTAGGAGAAAATATTTAGATGTATTGATTGTAGATGCTTAGAGAATAGGCAATAATTTGTATATGCTATCAGACATCAAAAGTCAAAATTGTTGTTTGAGTCAGATTAAAGAAAGTTGTCTATGGAATAGGAGAATGGGACACATAAATTTTGACAATCTTGTCAATATCAATAAAAATAAATCAATAAAAAATATTCCAAAGATTACAAAGCCATCTGACACGCTTTTTGAACCTTGTTAGTATGGGAAGCAGGGTAGAAGGTGGTTCAAAACAAAAAAAGAACTCAACCACTCAGATGCTAGATCTTGTTCACACTAATCTATGTGGACCTATGAAAACTCAAAGGACTCAAGGTGAGAAATATTTCATTTTGTTTATTGATGAATTTTCATGTATGACTTAGGTAATGTTTTTAAATAAAAATCAAAAGCTTTCAAACATTTCAAGGCATTCAAAGTATTAGTTGAGAATGAAACCAGTTTGAAGATTAAGTGGCTAAGATTAGATCAAGGAGGAGAATTCATGTTAGATCAATTTATTGAATTTTTTGAAGACCATGGAATAAAGAGACATTATTTAGTAGACAAAAATCCATATCAAAATGTAGTTGAGTTGAGAAACATAATAGTTTAGGAGATGGTGAGGACAATGCTTAATGAATTAAGGATACTAGATAAATATTGGAAAGAGGCAGTTGCTATAATAGTGCATATTTAGAATAGATAATTACTGAGAGTCAATAGTGACAAGACTCCTTATGAGGTATGAAAAGACAAACCAACAATAATTGATTATTTTAGAGTTTTCAGAAGCAGATGTTCCATAAAAAGAACTAATGAAAAGCTTGGTAAGTTTGAATGTAGAGCAGATGAGGGTATATTTCTTAGTTATTCTTTCAAAAGTAAAGCTTATAAATGTTATAATAGAACAAAGATAATTTTTTAAAGTGCAAGTGTCAGGATAGAATAATATGGAACACAAAGAATCAGTGATCCAGTAGACATTCCTAAAATCATTGAAGAGGAAGATTTTGAAGAATTAGATTAAGATGAGAAAAAGGAGAAAAAGGACACCAAAACTCTATCCAAATATGTTTGGAGAAATCATAATGAAAATGACATCATCAGGGACATAAATGAAGGAATTATCACTAGAATAATGATGGTAAGTGAATCTAAGCAAGTTAATTTCTTTTTGTTATCCAAAATTTAGCCTATAACTTTTTTTGAAGCTAGACATGATAAGCATTGGGTTAATGTAATGGATGAAGAATCAGATAGAAAAGAATGATACTTTGGAATTAGTGCCTACACCAAAAGATCATAATTTGATAGGAATAAAATGGGTTTATAGAAATAAGTTGAATGAGAATGGAGAAGTGACCAGAAATAAAGCAAGATTAGTATGTAAAAGATATGCTCAAATTGAGGGAATAGATTTTGAAGAAAATTCTGCACTAGTGGCAAGGCTAGAGGATATTAGAATGTTTCTTGAATATTTAGTGTTTAAAAGTTTCAAAGTGTTACAGATGGATGTCAAATTTGCCTTCCTAAATGGGAATCTAGAAGAAGAGGTATATATTGAGCAGCCCGAGGGATTTATTCCCTCAAGTATTAATAGCCATGTATGTAAATTGAATAAAGCACTATATGGATTGAAACAAGGTCCCAGATCTTGGTATGTAAGACTTGATAAGTACCTATAAGATAAAAGTTTCAAGATAGGATTTATTGATAGTAATCTCTACATCAAAAAGAAGGTGATCATTAATTTATTATTGTGGTATATATTAATGACATCATTTTTGTAGGAAACATTGAAAAGATGACAAAATATTTTTTTTTATAATATGCAAAAAATAATTTGAGATGTCTATGCTTGGAGAATTGTCATTTTCTTAGGATTGCAAATATTTCAGTCAAATAAAGGGATTTTCATATCTCAAAGTCAATATGCCAGGAAAATGTTGAAAAAAATTGGCTTTGAGGATTGTGCACCAGTTGGCACACCAATATGTATAATAAATAAGGTGAGCAAGGATGAAGATTCCCCTGTTACAGATCAATCTTTGTATAGATCTATGATTGGTATTATTTTATATTTGATAACATCAAGGCCAGACATCATGCATGTAGTAGGTATGGTTGCAAGATATCATTTAGCTTCAAAAGATAATCATGTTCAATTTGTGAAGAAAATATTTAGATATATGAAGGGGATATTGGATTATGGATTGTGGTAACCCACAGGTAGAGATTTCACTTTAGTTGCTTATACAGATTCAGATTTGGTAGGTTGCTTGGATGATAGAAAAAGTACAAGTGGAGGAGATTTATTCCTTAGTGATAGCTTAGTATCATGGCTAAGCAAAAATCAAAATTTAGTATCACTTTCTACAGCCGAAGAAGAATATATTTTAGTGGTATTGTGTTATACCCAAGTGCTCTAGATGAAGAAAACTTTAGAATATATCAAGGTAAAATATGATGAACCTATTTCTATTTTTTGTGATAACACAAGTGTTATTAACATTTCTAAGAATATAGTGATGCATTCAATAATAAAATATATTCCCATTAGATATCATTTCTTCAGAGAACAGGTTGCAGATAAACAAGTTAAGATAGAATATATTAGTACTACAGAGTAGATTACAAATATTTTCATAAAGGCACTACCAAAAGACACATTTGAGTATTTATGGGAGAAGTTCAGAGTAATTTCTTATACTTCCTACCATTGAAGTTCAACATTAGTTTAGGGGGAGTTAAGTGTTATCTCTAGGTAGGCCCTTTACCATTGATGTCAAAGGGGGAGAAGAATAAGTACAGGTAAAGGTGTAGAAATAGGTACAGAGAATAGGTGCATGTTGCTACAGTAAGGGGGAGTTACTGTATTTTTTTTAGATGGTTGTATGTGTAGGTTTCAAGATGTCATAGTTTTAGTTTTAGGTTGCCATCAATGACAAAGGGGGAGATTGTTGGAAACATTGTCATTGATGTCAAAGGTCTAGCATTATTAGTGATAAAGGCCCCATTACATTTAATGGTGTTTTTAATATTCATATCTTGGCTAATGTGTCTTAATATTATTTAATATTGATGAATATATTTTTGGTTGCATATAAGTCAAAAGAGGGCCCATGGAGAAGTCAAAGAGTCACAAGGAAAAGACAAAAAAGGAATGGGATGCATTTTCTCATGAAGAGTCATCTTGAGGAATTTAAAGAGTCACCATGTGAAGACAAATGAGGGTATGGCATATTTTTCTTTGAAGAGACACTTTGAGGAATACAAAAATTCATAAAGATAAAGACAAAAGAGGAAAAGATACATTTTTTTATGAAATGTCACAATATGACTTTTCAAATACAAAGATATGAAGGGTCATGTAAGTTTGGTACTATTTTCCATGAGGATTGAAGGGTCACAAAGGGTGAATGCCAAAAGTCATTTGGAAAGATATAAATAAAGGCCTGAGAAGCCATTTATAATATGCAAGAGAGCGCATGGTTTGTATTTATTTTTGAAGAGAGAAAAGTAGGAGATATTGTAAAGTTCTATCATTTGTTGAGTAAGCAACATTGAGAGATAGTTGTGTTTAATACATAAGAGGGGTTGGTGTTTACAAATATTTTCAAGGGTTTGGTGCTTTTATGGGTTGGTGCTCACAAATAGTTGTTATGTTGGTGCTCGGTAAATGGCCTGGTGCTCCTGCAAGTTGATGCTTATGAACTTTATAATTTGAGTTGGTGCTCATTAATATACTAGAGATTGTTCTCCATTTTTTTTTCCACTTTGAGTTTCCACATAAAAATCAGTTGTGTCTCTCTCTTGTGTGGTGCATATTATGTTTTTATTTTTATTGCATATCTTGAATGTGTGGTTAAGTGGTTAAATAAAAGGGATTTGATTAAGTAAAAAGATATATAATATACTGATTCACCCCCCCTCTCATTATATTTCATTCTTAACATTATATGCTTTGAGTTCTTGTGTGCATGAGTGGAAATCATATGGTAGTTAATAGTTTTCATCTAGACATTTTTGGTCTAGTGGTATAAAGGTTGAGTAAGTAGTTTGATGATGTCATATTTCACATGTGTGAAGGTTTTAGGAGTAGTTTGATGCATATATGGTTTCAAATATGAAATTTTATCCTATGGTGCAAATTTTAGGTAATGAGGTTGAGTGTACAAAAAGTTATTAAGGTGCAAAGTTGGCTTCTCAGATAGAGTTTACCAAGTTCCCATACTTAGACCAATTTATGATATCAAAGATCTACGGTGAGCATTTAATCAAAGTAGATCTAATAGAAAGCATTTATTATAACTAGATAAGGATCTAATCGAGCATATGATCTTGTCATATATATATATATATATATATATATATATATATATATATATATATATATATATATATATATAAATGGTGCACGTGAATTCAAATTATCAAAGGATCCTTTGAAAGCACGTGCTAGTGACATGTGTCTCAATCTCATTAAGTTGACAAAAGATTAATGAAACATGAGTGATCTATCAAATAGAGATCAACGATGAGTGTATGATCATATAATTAGAGATAAATCACATGAATTAAGTCAATAAGTCAAAGTATTATTATATTTCATGGAGAACTAACAAGTGGCACAAGCACATAGACAAAAAGGTATAGGGTGCATAGAAGGCACGTAGTACTGCTAAGTGTCTTGATCATGGAAGCTAGGATCTAAGATCAATGGTTAACATTGAAATATAAATACCAAGATAATCCCAAGGATATAAATGTATCATGTTTGTTAAAATTTACCAAGGATCATGAGATGGGGTCAAAGTGTTTGATGTTTATGTAGACACCGCAAACGTGTCTGCACCTTGGTCCTCCCACCTTGGCCTTAAACCCCTATCCTAACCCTTGACCTTGGCCCCCTTTCCACCCTACCCTTGCCACCTTGGATCCTCCCTTGAATCCCTCCACCTTCCCCCTAGCATTTATTAGGCCAAATCTCTTCATTATCTTCCCCCCACGCCCATTTTGGCATCCTCGTGACCGTTCTTCCCATCCCCCTCGCTCAGCGGCATGCAAGAATGGGCAGAGGCTATTTTTAGCCTCTGTCCCCATTCTGTGACCGCCGACGTCGGCGACCCTTCGGCCGACGTCGGTGAAACTGCCGGCGTCGGCATCCTTCATTACCCCTTTCTGCATCCATTGCAGCCCCCTGGACCCTTGAGCTCGAAAACAGACTTCTCTTGGTGCTTTAGCTTTCATCTCTCCTCTATCTTGACCTCGTGCAACAGCAGCAATAGGTGAAAAGGCTCTGGATCAGGTATTCTCTTCTTGCAACAAGTCTTCCATGGCTCCAACAATAGCGTCTTCAACTCTTCATTCAGCAAGCAAAAGGTAAGCAAGTCTGTTAATTGATTTCTCTTTTTTTAAGTTTTCAGTTGTTTGCTGTTCCTATTCCCTCCATCCTTCCCCCTGAGAGGCTGAAAAGCCTTCTCAGGCCCTGTCCTCTGTCCATCCTCCTCTCATATTGTCGCACTCTTCATACTGATTCCAGACAACTCCCTCATCCCCCTTTTGCCAACAAAGACCCTGTACAGGGCAAGATCACTCCACAGACCATTTAGACCCGTCCCCAAACTCTGTCTCGACCCTCTTAGCATCCCAGACCTATCCACAGTCCAGAACACATCCCAGACCCGACCACAGGCCATTACCCCGACCGACACCGGTCATTACCCTGACCGATGTCGACAGACTAACCGACATCGGCAGACCCGACAACCGACGCCGGTAGGACCACCGATGCCGGCGACTGTGACCAGGCCGACAGCTTCTTCCAGGTAAGCCTTTGCTTCCTTTTCTCTTTCAGTTTGCTATCATTTCAGTCTATTTTAGCATTCTGTCTTTTTATCAGTCATTTATCTCTTTATCAAATAGTGGGTTGACCTCCCTTAAGGAAGTTCTTATACTTTTGGGAACAGGCTTTCGCCTGGCAACCCACTGCCTATCTATCTAACATTTTCTTGTCCAAGTTTCCTTTTTTCTTGCAGGTGTCATTCCTCCACAGCCAAAGAGGAGTGCTCACAAACGTCTGGATTTACGGTGCGCAATCTTTAGTCCAGGTACTTCCCATGCCTTGTCCATTACTGTTTTAGTTTCTTCTTTCTCTTAGATCTAAAAGCGAATTTTGAGTGGAAACATTCTGGCACGCCCGGTGGGACCCTAGGTTCCTCCTGGGTTCCTTTTTCTTCATTCATTTAGGAGCATTAGGTTCTTACCTTTTCTCCTCTTTCTCTTCTTCTCAATGACACTATAAGCAGGACTAAAACGAATCCTTCTTCCTTGCATTTCTAGACTAGTCTAAACATCATACTCTTGACCCTTTCTCAAAACTTGTCTGCATCACAACATCACATTTCAACTTGGGCATTAAAACGTATTGCACTTTCATTTCTACTTGTGCTTGCATTAGTCCACATCTAGTAACTTAGACGCATATTGAATGAACCATAGACACTTGATGTTACACTACCAGACCACATGCACTAAACAAACATAAAACTTACTTGAGACAAAGCCCGACTGGGATTTCATCCCCCAGCGGATACCTTACCCGTCCTGGTGACCCTACTTGGATTTCATCACCAAGGGGGAAGCCCACTCCGTTCTCTGGCGGAGTCTAAACTCTAGGCGAGGTATATCTTGGCTAAGCGAGACCAGCTAACCACTGGAATCGTGAAGTGAGGGGAGCTTGCTCCTTAGCACCAGGCCACGTACCAGACCCTAACACAGATCTTTGAGCACCTAAAACAACACCTGAAACCATCTTTAGACTGCCTTCTTCTAGGACCTTTTTTTTCAGCCAATCTCCCCAAACATCCATCTAAGGCATAAGCCACAATTTCTAAGGTTAATTCCTAGGATTTATCGCTTAGGCTTGTCTATCTTTCTCTATTTTCCTCTTCTCATCTGTTTGTTTGAGTGAGTGAGGTCACTTTCTTCATTGTTTTCCAAGAACCTTTTGGTTCTCTGGAAAACACAGTCGTCGACATCGATTCTGCCACCGACGTCGGCCTTCCCCTGTCACCGGCATCGGTTCTAATACCGACATCGGCTTCATCTGTTACCGACATCGGTTATCTGACTGACGTCGGTCTCTATCACTGTCCTTTTTTTTTAAAACCAGCAGCCTAAAACCTGTCCTTTCTCTGCCAAAGACTCCATCCTAGTTTTCTGAAACTGAGCAACACAGTTCCTGAGACCTGAACCTTCTTTGCCTTGCATGGTTTTGACTCGCAGCCAAGCCAAAGCCCTTGTCAACCACGCTAGCCATCAACCACTTCCGTCCACCCCGTCTGTGACCAAGCCTACAATGGAGTTCAACTCGGAGATCGAAAGAACTCCCATTCGTCCAACCTCGCCGCAGACTCCCATTGTCCAAGAAGGGGACCAAGACTTCGAACGATTCTTGGACCTCAACGTCAAGGCCTTGCAACATTATCTCGTGCATAGCCGAACACGAGACTCCTTGGGCAATCCAATCTATGGAATGCCAACCTCCCTTGTCATGACTACGGCTGTATCGACAACATCCATAGTTCAACCTTCAGACACTCAAGCCATCGCTTTGACCACTGACCAGACTTTGACCAATCCTCCAGGTGTGGCCTCTCCCTCTATCATTGGGCCCACTTCCACCAGGGTTTCGGCCCCGTGTCAACTTCAACCCCCTCAACCGCTATCCACTCCTTTCTAAAACCTTATCGTCTCTATTCCGCCTACCCTGGCCCCTATCAATACCAGGGTGGCTTCTTACCCCTTGGCCCCCGTTACCACAGTTCAACCTCTCGTGGCGATAATGGGCCCAGCTATGTCTTCCACCCAACCACCTTTAGCCTCCACCTCGGCCCCTGTGATTAGTCATCCGTACATTCTACAACCGACTATGTCGCATACCTCCCCTAGCCTCTTCCAAGCGTCCTACAACTTAGGGGGCACGCAACCTGTCAATCTGTCGGCAGACATCATCAAAATGCTGATGGACAAGATGACCAGTCTTGAGACCTCTGTTTCCGGCTCACGCAACACTCTTTCATACAAGCAGATCTATAACGAGCCCATTCATCCTTCTATCCCAATCAGACCCTATCCTAGCCAGTGGGAGCTTTCGAAGTTTTCTCGTTTTCAAAACAAGGAAGACCCACAACAACACTTGCGGGCATTCAGACATGCCTGCTACCTTATTGGCCATGACGATGCGTTACTCTTACGCATGTTTCCTATGTCTCTCTCGGGTGCTGCACTTGACTGGTACAGCTCCCTTCCTAGCCATTCTCTCTTCTCATTCACACAATTGGCTCAGCTCTTCCTCGATCACTTTTCCATCAACATAACCAAGAAGGTCTCAATCACAGACCTCTATTCTATCTGGCAATTCGAGGACGAGTCCATAGCCGACTTCGTAGCTCGATGGAGAGGCCTTATCAATCAACTCTCCTTTTCCTTACCCCAGGCCGAGCTTATTGAACTCTTTTCCCAAGCCTGTGCCAGACATATCTCTTCCACCCTGAGGGTTCAAACCTTCCGCACTTTTGACGAAGCCTTCACGATGGCTCGCAAACTTGAGTTGCATGCCATCGAGGAGAATAAAGTCAAGTTGCGGAGCAAGAATCCCAGCTCTAAGACCAATGACTCTTCCTCTACCAAGCCATCATCATCCAATTCTAAATCCAAGGCTTCAGCTAATGCCGTGGTTGTCAGACCTTCATCCTCTTCGACCAACCAGCCTGAGCCATCTACATCTCAGAGCGCTACTCGCCAGTTCCAGCAAAGATACGTGCAGCAGTGATATACTCCTCTCGGAGAATCATATGCGTCTGTGCTGGACAAGCTTCTCAAACAGGGGGCCCTCAATCTCCCTCAAGCCCGACCTCCTCCACAATTCGATCCCTCTCACGCCATCCCCGCGTGGTATAGGGAGCATGACTTCTGCAGCTTCCACCGTGTTAAGGGCCATGACACGGAAAATTGCAAAACCTTTAAGAACATAATCCAAGACATGCTCGAAAAGGGGGATCTCATCTTAGACAATCCAAATGCACCCCCTAATCAGGCCATTGACATCTTCAAACAACCTTTCCCCAATCATCCGCCAACTCAAAACAACGTCCAGACCTTAATTGACGACAATCATGAGCACAACGTTCGAACAGTCAATACGGTCTCTCCATTCGTTCCCAATCAACCTCAAGAGGTTAGTCCATCAATCAGTCCGTCACATGTGGACGAACCTCTCTCCCCGGCTAGTTCTCCACCGACCTCTCTCATCTTGGAGGACACCTCGGCTTTACCTGCACCACCAGTCTCGCCATCCTCCATTTTACTGCCTATGGAGGACCCGACCCTTCCTACTCCTCAGCCGCAAGTGGAGGGCACCGTCATTCCTGCCCTTTACCCGCTCGGGGAGCCTCGCTTTTTGGATTCTTCTCCACCTAGGGAAGAACCTGTCTCCCCTTCGTCTTCATCTAAATCTGCCATAACTTCACCACACCAGGCGTCTAAGACCACTACACCCATCTCGTCTTCAACCTCGCAACCATCAACATCTTCTTCCCAGCCATTTTCCCAGTTAGTGGAGAAAATTGCGCTTCTCCCTCCAAGGAAAGTGACGCCTCAGGTGTTGTGGGAGCGTCTTAAAGCCCTTCAACATACCCGCGCCCTCTCATCACATGTCGCTAATCCTCCTAAGGTGAAATCTCGTCAGACTCTTGACAAAGACCAGACTCTCAGACCTAAACCAAACCCGTCCAAACCGAAACCTGCATCTACCTCGTCTAAACCCATCAAGTCATTTGGCGTTCGTCCTGTCTCCACCCTCACTCACCCACAAGTGAAGGTGGACCTAGACCAGACCTCGACCAGCAGTACTCTTCCAACCAAGTCAAAGAGGGCTGCCAGACCACAGAAACAAATGCCTCCTTCTCCGTCACTATTGCCATCAATTTTGGGCCCTCATCCTTCGACCTTGACCAGCATCCTTCCCACTCCGGCCTTCAAACAGAACTCGTTGCCTCCTTTGCTTCCTCTGCCTATCTCCAGTCGGCCCTCTCCTAAAAAGGCATTCTCAATCACCAGGCCAGAGCCATCTCCATCTGTCACCGTGCCATCAACCCATAAGGTGGTACGAAAACCTCTTCTAACCTCGCCTAAGCAAAAGTCACCAACCTCGCGCATATCAAATAACACGGACCCTCTATTGGGCTCATACTCGTTGATATTGCGTCGACTTCTCCAGACTTCTGACATAACCCTTCCGCCCATCAAGCCTTTCCAACCTCTCGGGTCCAAGCCCTCCTGGTTCGACGATATGAAAATTTGTTTATATCATCATACACCAGGACATGACACCGAGACTTGCTGTGCCCTCAAGGCCGTCATCCGCCGCCATATGGAGAAAGACACTCTTCTCCTTGAGGACACTCTCGACCAGACCCTGACTCCTTCCTCTTCAAACACGTCAACATCTCACTAGCAAGGCATGACCCCTTCTTCACCTCCCATTTTCGAAATCAATGCTATCCGTATAACCACTAGGTCGCAGAAGGACAAGGCAAAAGAAAAAGCTGCCATTCCTTGGACCTATCCCTTCCTCAAGCCACCTCTTACACCCAAGCCTAAAATTTCTATCCTTGGCGCGTCCCAACCTTCTTCATCTTCCTCTTCTGGGCCAATTCATGACTCTATGCTGAAGCAGCTTCATCAGACACCTGTGAAGATGTCTCTTTATGACCTTATCCAAACCTCACCTCAGCATCGTCAAGCCCTTGTCCAAGCCTTGCAAGCAGCGGAGGTCCAACCCGAGGACCCCCAACCACTCGCTGCCCTTGTCCATTCTTTATCTCCTGTCAACTCCATCACATTCAGCGATTCTGAGATTCCCACATCCAACACGGAAGATCAGGACGCCACCCTCTTCATCACTGCCTATGTCGATCGGACACGCATCAAACGTGTTATGATCGACGGCGGCGCTAGCATCAACATAATCTCTACTCACACCTTTGATCAGCTGTCTCTTCCCAAGAATTGCGTCTCCAAAACTGACGTGATCTTACGCTCTTTCAATGACACCACCACCACGACCATTGGCACAGTCATCCTTCACATCCGCGTTGGCCCACGCACAGTCCCGGAGCTCTTCTATATCATCGAAGGAGAGTTTCAATACAACCTTCTACTAGGCCGACCTTGGATCCGTGCCATGACCTGCATTCCTTCCACCCTGCACCATTGTGTGAAGTTTGAGCATGACGGGCAAGTCCATACCATTCCCGCTGACCCTTCACCCTTCAAGACTTGCAACACCACCTACCATCCCAACGATGTCCTCATTCCCATTAAACCATCAACTCCGGCACCGCCTCCATCTGCGGAAGCTTCGACCAGTTCGCAATCGGTGGTTGCCCTCACCCCTCCTCTTCAAGCGCTGACCAAAGACCCCATGGAAGACATCTTCCAATGACTATCCCTTGGGGAATATCACTTGTTGACCCTAGACATGTTCCAAACTCTGCAAGAGTATGGACGCCTTCACCTCAGTCCCAATTACGATCATCAGATCGGGACGGTCGTACCTTATGGTCCTCTTCACTTCCAAACCAACTTTGTCTATGGGGGGCTTAATCAAGCTCCTACCAATGGCAATTCCCTCTCTTCACCCCAACCTTTCACATCTAATTTCTCGTTTCTTGGCAACCCCGCCTTTGCACACACTTACCTTCACAGGTGTGCATGGAAGGGTTTTGGTTTCGGACGTTATGAGCAGGGCTCCCATCAGCCCATCGAGCCGCTCAATGATCACGATGCCAAGAAACGGTATGGCTTGGGATATCATGACCCCACTCAGGCTCCTTCCGACCTCTGTCTCGAGCCAACCATCGACCAATCTCCTCCAGACTCGCCCATTTCTCCTTCGTCACCTACGGAGTCGGTGGTTTCCATCCCTCCTAGTTTTTTTTTTCCATAAACACCATCCGCCTGGAACCCCTGACCTATCAGCTCAATGGGGTGTCCAGATCTCTCCCTCTCATTTTTCCTAGCATGGTAAGAAGATGAGTCGGCAACCATTCACACTGTCCACTGCATTGATGATGATGCCATCCTTCCTACATGGGTGCCGACGACTCTTTCATCCAGCGTTTCCTCCCTTCCGAGACCCAGGTTATGTTAAATGAATCCACCATTGACATCAACCTCCCTTCTTCTTCTGATGTTCCTCATGTCTTGAAGATTGGCCAATCTTTAGACGCTCAGGAGCAGCTTGACTATGCCCAGTTCCTTTCCAACCATAGCAAGGCCTTTGCCTGGACTTATAGCGACATGCCTGGCATCGACCCCACCATTGCTACCCATAACATTGTCACCAAACCAGAGGCTAAGCCTGTTAGGCAAAAGCTTCGAAAGATGCATCCTCATGTTGCGCTCCTTGTCAAAGAGGAGCTTCAACGCCTTCTTTCTGTCTCTTTCATCCAACCCATCGATTATCCACAGTGGGTCTCTAACATCGTCCCAGTTACTAAAGCAACTGGGGGGATTCGGATCTACACAGACTATCGCGACCTTAACCTAGCTTGTCCCAAAGACGACTTTCCTCTTCCTAACATTGACCAGCTTGTTGATCTCACGGCTGGCCATGAGATGCTATCTCTCATGGACGGGTTCTCAGGATACAATCAAATCCTGATTGCACTAGAAGATCAGCACAAGACTACCTTTATCACCCCATGGGGGACTTTCTGCTATCGAGTCATGCCTTTCAGCTTGAAAAATGCTGGTGCCACCTATCAGCGTGCCATGACCTACATTTTCCATGATCTCCTCCACAAAATCATGGAGGACTATGTGGATGACCTTCTCGGCAAGTCCAAACTTCGCTGCGACCACTTGACCATTCTCACAATCATCTTCTCTCGCCTTCTTCAATACAATGTCTGCCTTAACCCCAAGAAGTGTGTCTTTGGGGTCCTCTCAGGCAAACTTCTCGGCTTCATCGTTTCCTTCCATGGTATCGAGATAGATCCCGCCAAGATCTGCGCTATCCTCAAAATGCCACCCTTGACCAATCTCAAGCAGCTTCGCAGTCTACAAGGGAAGCTCCAGTCCATTCGCCATTTCATCTCGCAACTTTCAGACCGCTGCCAACCTTTTCATCACCTCCTTAAGAAGGACGTCTCCTTTAAATGGGATAAGGACTGTCAAGAGGCTTTTGAGGCCCTCAAAGGCTATCTGGTCTCTCCACCAGTCCTCATTCCACCTAAGGATGACCAACCCTTCTACCTTTATATCTCTGCTACCAACCATTCGTTAGGTGCCATGATCGTGCACCGAGATGAGCATCATCGTGAGCAAGCGGTTTACTACATCAGCCAAACACTGGTCGACTATGAAACTCGATATACTCATATCGAGAAACTCTATTTGGCATTAGTCTTTTCTGCCACCAAGCTCTGCCACTATCTTCTCAACCACAAAACCTTTGTCGTCACTCACACCGACCCTCTCAAGTACATGCACTCCAAGCCATACCAGAACCAACGTATGGCTCGGTGGCTCATGCTGCTTGCAGAGTTTGACCTCGAATTCATCCAGCAGAAATCTATCAAGGGGCAAACCATTGCTGACCAACTGGCAGATGCCCCTCTTCCCGACAACCAACCTTCCCACTGCGAGTTCCCTGACGAGTCTATCGCTACCCTTTCCACCGATGACACTGTCTACCAAATGGCCATGTTCTTTGACGGCTCCAAATGTTAACTCGGCGGGGGTGCGGGGGTCATCCTCATCCCACTCGAAGGGGAGCCCATGCCTCTATCTTTCAAGCTTGACTTTGATTGTACCAATAATATGGCCGAATACGAGGCCTTAATTTTGGGACTTCAGACTGCTCTTTCTCTCCACATCAAGTCTATTAACATCTTCGGCGACTCGCAGCTCGTCGTTAATCAAGTTAACGGTTCATATCTCTATAAAAATGAAGTTTTACAGAGGTATAAGAATCGTGTTGACCTTCTTTTAGCATCTTTCAACCATTACCTCTTGCAGACTGTTCCACGCTCTACGAATAGGTTTGCCGACACCATGGCTTCTCTTGCTTCGCGTATCCTGTCTTCATCATCATCATCTCACCTTTTTGTCACAGTGCATCGTGTACCCTTGCCTTCATACATCTCTCCTCACATCGACCATATCAACACTGTCAATTCTAGCCCACAAGATGACTGGTATAAGCAACTCGTGGACTACTTGTCTCTTTCTGTCACTCCTCCCAACCTCTCTAGCAATGCACGGCGAGCTTTCATCAAGCGCACAGCTTGCTATACCATGTTAGGGGCTCTTCTCTATAAACGAGGCTTCGACGGCCTCCTGCTTCGCTGTCTAACCTCCACTGAAGCTCCTCAAGCCATAAAGCAAATCCACGACGGGATTTGTGGTGGACACTTCAGTGGAAACTCGGTTGCCAAGCGCATCCTTCGCCTGGGTTATTATTGGCCCACCCTTCATCAAGACTGTAGTGACTATGTTCGACATTGCATCAAGTGTCAGCAGCACTCTAACCTGCTTCATCTCCCCAGCCACGCCTTGCAAGTCGCTCAGAATTTTTGGCCTTTCTCTCAGTGGGGCTTGGATCTCATCGGTGAGATCAACCCTCACTCTTCTCTTCGTCATCAGTCCATCATCACTGCCACTGAGTATTTCACCAAATGGGTGGAAGCCATTCCTCTTGTCTCCATAAAAGCCGACAAAATTGCCGACTTCATCAATAGCCACATCATCTATCATTTCGGTGTCCCTCACAAAATCATTACCGACAACGGCAAGTCCTTCAAAAACAAGATTGTCCAAAAACTATGCGACTCATTTGGCATCAAACTCAGCTTTTCTTCGCCTTACTACCCACAAGCAAATGGGCAGGCCGAGGCTTCCAACAAAATTCTCACTAAAATTCTCATGAAGGTGGTCGACGATACAGGTAGGGATTGGCACATTCATATTCCCTTCACTTTGTGGGCCTACCGCACTAGCATCCGAACCTCTACAGGTGCTACTCCCTTCTCTCTCGTGTACAGAATAGAGGCTATCTTACCTCTCGAAGTACAGATCCCATCTCTCCGCATCTCCCTGCATGACATTCTCTCCAACGACGACTTTCGTCAAGATCGCCTAGCTCAACTTGAGTTACTCGACGAGCGCCGTCTTGCTACCCTTAATCATCTCCATGTCTACCAAAGTCGCATAAAGTGGGCCTACGACAAAAATCTGTGAGAATGAGATTTCAACATCAGAGACCTCATCCTCAAAGAGAATCAGCACGTGACCAATATGGAGCGAAGTAAACAAGGCAAGTTCGCCCCCAATTGGCTTGGACCTTTTATCATCACGCACAAGTATGGGTCAGGGACTTATCGTCTGTCTTCCCTAGACGGACGGCCAGAACCTGAGCCTCTTAATGCGTTACATCTTCGACCATTCTTCTGCTAGTCGAGTACTCATCTACTTGACACGTAACTTGAGCTCGTCCCTTGAGAAATCCTCGTCCTCTTAATCCTCATCCCTTTCAACCCTATTTCTCTTTAACAAGTCCTCTATAACCCTTTTATGATGCATGGATGCTTTGTCCTAATAAAAGGGGCGTCCTTGAACTTCTATAGCCTTGTCCATGACTCTAAATCAAAAAAAAAAATATATCAAGATGTCAAAACATATCCATGGTCACAACATCAAGTCAAAATCAAAAAGACAAACTGCTCCCTCGAAGGACAGCTGTACTATCATTGCTGTATTACTAGACTGATCCCTCGAAGGACAGCTAGGCCAACTTATCAAACATTATTAAGCGAAAATATAGACCACTCCCTCGAAGGATGGCTATGACTAAATCTTGCTACAAACAACACTTTTCTTAGAAGCTTCCCGCATCGATCAGCTTCGCAACATGACCACTACATCAAAAGACATCTCTATGTAGGCTTCCCGCATCGATCAACCTGCGCAAAAAAAAAAAAAAATGAGTCACGGACTTGGCTTGTAGTTGTCTCAGGGTCTCCTATAAAAGGGGCAAGGTTACTCCTGCTCTTAGACTGGGTTACCCTATCCTCCTCCTATCACCTGCTCAAGGGACTTCGAGCTCACTTTAATGTCAAAGTGATTCGATTACCGTTCTAACTCAACATTGGTCAATGACATAATGCATGAATGGGGCTCTTTGTTCTAACAACCCCTATCTATGCTTCCTTTCTGGTCCTTGTCAATGAAAGAGCGATTTGCCTTTCATCTTTTCTCTTCGCTTTGGTCACATCGGCGACTCATCTCAAACCCAGCCATTTTCATCATTTTCAGCTGGCATCATCCTAGACCATTTCACATAGTTTCTATAGACACTAGTACACATGGAAACTACCGACTAGACCCAATTTATGTTAAGCATAAACCAATACTTGCTGAAGCATAAATCGACTTCTATTCATTTTTAGCATATATCCATCGTGACTATGGAAACTTGCTAGGGATGAAAGACTCTCGACCAATTCTACAGAGTACACCATCTGTAGCATCATTTTATCCTCATCTTACCCTCGTCATTTCAACACATGACCAATCTCATCATCGACCAATCTTCTCAATTTGTCTGAACTACATTGGTCTGAGGCCCTATGACCAGGGCTATGTAGGCAGCACTCAGATAACACATCCTCTGAGGTTAGCTCGACCACCCCCATTTGTTCATCTCTTTGATGAACAAACCTTCTCTTCTGCGACCTTGACCAAGACCAATCATTCTCCTTGACCAAGACCAATCATTCTCTTTGACCAAGACTAATCATTCTCTTTGACCAAGACCAATCATTTTCTTTGTCCAAGACCAATCATCGACTTTGACCAAGACCAATCAATCCCTCTGACCCTCCCTCCCTTTTAGGGAGAACTACATCGGCTTGAGGCCCCTATGACAGGGGCTATGTAGGCAACACTCAGTTGACATGGGGTCTTCTGGGGTTAGCTCGGCCGCATCCTTTCATCCATCCATCCTCTTGACCAATGACCATTGGAGATCATGCGTATCTCCTTCGACCTTCAACCACTTCCAAGACAGCATGTTGCCTTGGTTGTTTTTGTGTGTGTGCTACCTCACGGCTGGTTAGCAAAATTGTCTGCAGACTATTTTTGACCCTTCGCAAGTATAGGATCGCGAGCCAGTTGATCCCTACTACTTGTGGCTTTTTCGTGTTTCTGGGAGCACTTCCTGAGCCCTGGATACCTAGAACACGATGACCATTTGGAGCTTCAGCTTAAATTGAGTGACCCGATCAGCAGACGACTAAATGTTGGGGCCCGGTTACTTCAATTTTGGCACTCCTTGACCCTCGACATGCGACAATTTGACCCGACCATCCCGTGACGTGGTATACGTGCAATCACGACTTTTGTAGCATTTTCACTCACTTTTCATCTTTCTTATCATTTCTCTGTCAAATCGACACTCGATCTTCAGTTCCCTTCTCTCGACTATCGCTTTGAGGGGGGAACACCTCATCCCTTTTCTGGGGCAACCAACTCCTGTTTTTGTTTTGCAGTTCGTCTAGAACAACCAACAAGACAAAAAGGGGCGAATGTAGACACCGCAAACGTGTCTGCACCTTGGTCCTCCCCCCTTGGCCTTAAACCCCTATCCTAACCCTTGACCTTGGCCCCCTTTCCACCCTACCCTTGCCACCTTGGATCCTCCCTTGAATCCCTCCACCTTCCCCCTAGCATTTATTAGGCCAAATCTCTTCATTATCTTCCCCCCACGCCCATTTTGGCATCCTCGTGACCGTTCTTCCCATCCCCCTCGCTCGGTGGCGTGCAAGAATGGGCAGAGGCTATTTTTAGCCTCTGTCCCCATTCTGTGACCGCTGACGTCGGTGACCCTTCGACCGACGTCGGCGAAACTGCCGGCATCGGCATCCTTCATTACCCCTTTCTGCATCTGTTGCAGCCCCCTAGACCTTTGAGCTCGAAAATAGACTTCTCTTGGCGCTTTAGCTTTCGTCTCTCCTCTGTCTTGACCTCGTGCAATAGCAGCAACAGGTGAAAAGGCTCTGGATCAGGTATTCTCTTCTTGCAACAAGTCTTTCGTGGCTCCAACAACAACGTCTTCAACTCTTCATTCAGCAAGCAAAAGGTAAGCAAGTCTGTTAATTGATTTCTCTTTTTTTAAGTTTTCAGTTGTTTGCTGTTCCTATTCCCTCCATCCTTCCCCCTGAGAGGCTGAAAAGCCTTCTCAGGCCCTGTCCTCTGTCCATCCTCCTCTCATATTGTCCCACTCTTCATACCGATTCCCGACAACTCCCTCATCCCCCTTTTGCCAACAAAGACCCTGTACAGGGCAAGATCACTCCACAAACCATTCAGACCCATCCCCAAACTCTGTCTCGACCCTCTTAGCATCCCGGACCTGTCCACAATCCAGAACACATCCCAGACCCGACCACAGGCCATTACCCCGACCGACGCTGATCATTACCCCGACCGACGTCGGCAGACTAACCGACATCGGCAGACCCGACAACCGACGCTGGTAGGACCACCGATGCCGGCGACTGTGACCAGACCGATAGCTTCTTCCAGGTAAGCCTTTGCTTCCTTTTCTCTTTCAGTTTGCTATCATTTCAGTCTATTTTAGCATTCTATCTTTTTATCAGTCATTTATCTCTTTATCAAATAGTGGGTTGACCTCCCTTAAGGAAGTTCTTATACTTCTGGGAACAGGCTTTCACCTGGCAACCCACTGCCTATCTATCTAACATTTTCTTGTCCAAGTTTCCTTTTTTCTTGCAGGTGTCATTCCTCCACAGCCAAAGAGGAGTGCTCACAAACGTCTGGATTTACGGTGCGCAATCTTTAGTCCAGGTACTTCCCATGCCTTGTCCATTACTGTTTTAGTTTCTTCTTTCTCTTAGATCTAAAAGCGAATTTTGAGTGGAAACAGTTTAGCATTTACACCATGACCGTTGGATTTTGAATATTCAAATTAATGAGGGAAAACTAGTCCATAGTTTTTGAGATTTATCTTTTGATCTAGGTTGAATTTCATGGTAGTATAAAATCAAAAGTTGTAGAAAAATTCAATATGAATCCATAGAATCTAGTTATAATATTTTAATTTCTATGCAGTTAAATATACTGAGCTCTAAAGTTGATTATGTGTTTGACCATGTTTTGTAACTGAGCCGAGAAGGATATTTGACTTATTTTGATGGTATTTGAATATTTAAAGGTGAATTAGCTATTGTATAGTGTTTTTATCTCTTAAAGTATGATCTATATGTATTTGGAGGTTTGAACAATCCATATTCAATATGAAAAAAGTCTTATAAGCTGACTATTTGTTCATTCATGAAGTTCTTGTATACAACACTATTGTTTGAGTAGATTGAGCATTTATAGAGGAGTGTAATGATGAATGCAATAATTTTAATATGTCTAAGAGTTAATTTGGAGTGGACATATGAATTTTTAAGTGGTCCTATATTTATAATTTTCTCATTGAATTATTAAATGGGTGAATAGGTCTCCATGAGACCTATAAGGGTTATTAAGGCCTAATTGAAAGGTATAAGTGCATAAGGGTGACCCATAGATGATATGAATGAACTATGAGAGTGGTATTAATATATGTATTAATATTATATAATAATTAAATATTAAGTCATGTCTAAATGGATGACCAAGAATTTGATATTCATGAAGGATCTATAAATGGTGAAATTAAAGATGATGATTTCTAGGTGTATGAGAGAATTGTGGAGCGAAGGAAAGAAGAGAGGGAGTGTGACTAGTGGATGGTTTATATATTATAATAGGTTGATGATTATGTGTATTAATTTTAGTTCATATCTATTATTTTATAATAGTGATCTTTCAGGTTTAAAGATTGAGTGTATGCAAAAGAGGAGAGGGTGTCAGATTTTCATGTTTTGAGTGCATAGCTTGGTGATGAGGGTTTTTGAGTCTGTGAAGAAGTGAAAGGAGATATTTTTTTAGGTTTTATTAATTGGATTTATTAAAATAATATTTCATATGTGTTTTCATATCATAGGTATTGGGAGGGTGATCAACATCTAGATTAGAAGGACTTGACCATCCTTAGGGGCAGATACTCTTTGTGAAGTAGGTGTTTTACTAAATTATATTTATTTCATACTTATTATAGGAATATATTACATGATATTATATTATTTAAATTGGTTTTTATCCCATGAGTATTTCCCACACACACACACACACACGCGCGCACGTGTGTGTGTGTGTGTGTGTGTGTGTGTGTGTGTGTGTGTGTGTGTGTGTGAGAGAGAGAGAGAGAGAGAGAGAGAGAGAGATAAATCCCCATGGGGATAAAAATGAATTTCAATACTATAAGATCATGTACTATAGTCCTATAATAAGTATGCAAACAATAGAATTTAGAAATATATATTTGTGTGTGTGTGTGTGTGTGTATAATATTGCTTATATTCATTGTTAATTTATATAAACATATTGTGTGTTTCATTAATGATTGTATTTAATGATTAAGTAATTGAATGATTTGTCCATTGAATTGGATTGTTTTCAAACACCGATTCACCCCCCATCCCCCACTCCCCCATCCTTCCCTCCCCTCTTAATGGTTTTTACTTATAAAAATAATAGGGCTAAAATATCCTCTATCCTTTCAAGATCAATATTCAAACCATCTTTAGAAATAATATGTCCTAAGAGCTTACCTTCATGGATAGTAAAGATGCAATTTTTTGGGTTAAGGTATATTCCATATTGCATACACATTTGAAAAACTTGGCTTGAGTGTTGCATATGTTAATTATCATCTTTAAAAAACACTTTTATATCATCTAGATAAACCACCAACATGTCATTAATCAAACCTTTGAAGGCCATGTCCATTGCTCTTTAAAATGTGGCACTGACATTTGAATAACCCAAGGGCATCTTCCTATAATAAAATGTCTTCCATTTAGTGTTGAATTCTATCTTAAATTTATCACCCTAATTTAATATAATTTGATTGAAACCTAAATATCCATTAGATGATAAAAACCTTGAGAAACTAGAACCATTTATAAAATCTGCTCCATTGAGGGTAAAGGATAGTGATCTTTGAGTGACACTTTATTAAGATCTCTAAAGTCCACACCAAGTATTAACTCCATATTATTATTTATGATGGGTAAAGGTTAGCTACCCATGTTTAATTTTTGATAAGAAAGATAATTTAAGATTCAAGGAGTTTGGTAAGCTCTAACCTCATGAGTTGTTTAACCTTAGGATTGATGGGTCTTTATTTTTGCCTAACTAGTTTAATTCCAATTTCTAAATAGATAGTATGATGTGATAGGATAGGATCAAATAATTTTATGTCCATACACTCCCAAGAAAATATGTCATGAAACTGATAGGACCGAAACTCCCCAAAGCTCTGACACAACTTGTCATAATTAAGAGCACACATGATTACCATTGTATAAGAAACTTACATGTGGAAATAACCAGAAGAACAAATAAATATCAATGAGAAAACACACAGAATATGAGAGGAAACACACAATTGTATTCAACTCATTACAAGGGAATATTACAATAAAGAGATCACACTCTTCTTCCACCTTTGTGAGGCTTCCTCCTCAAGGGCTCTAAGTAATCTTCCCACCTAAGTAATCTTATCTCATAGGTCACAACTAACAACTAACACAAGCTGTTGTTCACCTCATTGTATATCCAGTACAATAGAGTATGAACCGATACTCCAAGTAGATCTCACCATGATCCTACTCTTGATGTATTGATGTCACCTTGATCTTGCTCCCCCGCTGATCCTATTCTAACCCTCGCATACACACATCCCTATAGACCAACCTAATCTTACTTATCACACGTATATCTCCTTCATGATCCTGCAACACCCTACATATCAAACCTGATCTTATATACATGGGGAATCCTACTTGATTCCACCATGGTAAGAACTCTCCAAGCTCCACACTTAGATTTTGCAAGTTCAACACTTAACAATACAGCCCATGAGTCTATTATATAGATCTCATGCATACACTAATTAGACTTGCGACTCAAGACTCTAACTGGTCTTCATCATGCAAATAACGCGTTCACTTAAATGACTGTTCATCAATAGTAGTTTTGGAACCACC
The DNA here is from genome assembly GCA_037957365.1 of Torreya grandis. NCBI lineage: Eukaryota > Viridiplantae > Streptophyta > Pinopsida > Cupressales > Taxaceae > Torreya > Torreya grandis. Next base: position 1,430,310 of record JARHVA010004239.1, on the reverse strand, counting down.
ACAGGCAACCGACATTGGTCCCTATCTGCCTGGAGGTGATCGATATCGGCCGATCCCTGTCGATGTCAGTTTCCCTTGCACTGTCCCTTGACCGATGTTAGTTTTGGCCTGCTGACGCCAGTGACTGTCATGCGCAGAAAACCTCCTATTTGCCTAAGGTGAAGCTTTTAGCTCCACACCCTAACATAAACTCTCTACATAAATTAATGAATGCTTATTTTTCTAATGTAGAACATACCTTGCCTAGTTTGAGAAGTTTATCCTTGAAGATCAAGACTCTTTCATATCTCTCTTATTTTTTATATGCACTCACCTTTTAATTATTACTTTGATCATATTAATTGAAGATAATTTATAAGGTCACCAAGCCCTTGGATATCTTGTTGGTTCTTAGTTGCATAATAAAATCATCAAATTGTTCTTGAATTCTCCTTTTATTTCTTGAGGAAAACTCAGCCTCGTTTTATAAAAAACATGCAATGTGTTTGTCACTTTCAAAAAATTTCCAAGACAATTCATTATCAGGTATGAAAAGTATAACAATGATATTAATATGATATTGATTTCCCTCCTATTTTATGGTAGTTAGAGTATCAAATTGAGCTCCTATGGTAGCTAGTCTATCAACATGACTATTCTTCTCCCTTGGAATTGATTGGATATTAGATTCATTTAAATCTTCAATAAAATCACATATCCTATGCTTATATGACTTAAGTAAATGGTTATGGGAATCAACCATATTCATAAATTTATGCATAACCAATTCACTATCTCCACACACTTTCAAGTTCTTGATTCATTTCCTCCTTACCCATTGAAGGCCATGAATCAAACCTTCATACTCAACCACATTGCAATTGCAACAAAAATGGAACCTATATGAAGTATAATATTGTTTTTTGGATGGAGATACCAAAATTACACTATATATTACACCAATTTTACTTCTTGAACCAAAAAAAAACATTTTACAGATCTCATCATCCTCACCTCCTTCTTTGGCAAGTAGAGGTGTTGGTACTCTTTCATGTATAAAATACACTCCTAATTCAGTTTCTTCGATGAAATCAAAAGGATCATGATCATAAGTGTTATTACCATATTCATCAAGAAAAAAATATAAAATGCCTTCAAAATTGTAATAACTGTCATCATATACAATAAGATCTTTTTCTTTATAGATGACACAATTCAAATTAGAACGTGTTTCAATGTAAGGCTCAATATGAAACCTTGAAAGAGACTATATCCTAATTATCACCTTGGTCCTATAACTTGTCCTAAATGAAAATAAGGACCAATAACATGAGATATAGCCTCCTATTTTGGCTGTAAATTCCCTTGAAAGGTCTATTTCAAAGTGACCTAAGAGATCAACAACAACTATGTCTTAAAAGATAGGAAAACTAGGACAATGATGCAAGGAAACCTTCAAATTTTTTTAGCATTCCTATGCTATTAGTTGGTGTAACATATAATTGGAAGAATAATTTATTATATGACTCATATTTTAGGCCCAAATTATCAGTTACAAATTTGGGCATGAATAAAGTAGAAGCTTCACTATCAACTATGCAACTGTGTACCAACTTGTCACCCACAATGAGAGTGAGGTAAAATGGTGGAGGTTTATCATCCCTATTAGATGGTTAAATAATGGTATTAAGGACATGTTAAAGGAAAAATTGACCATTATTTTTACTTGGAGGTGAAGGATGAGTAGTAATAGTGGATAATTTATTTTGTGACAACTCTTCTTGTCCATGCATATGAAAGGATATCCTATAAAGAGATTGATGTTTTGGAACTTTTCAGAGAATCCACTATGTTTAGTGCATTAGTACTCACAATTTATTTAGTCCTTGGATGAAAAGGATTTCTTAGAATATGATGGGTTGAGACACCTTAAAAATACCTTAACATATTTTGATTTGAAGGAGGTATAGGAGATTTTGGAGCTACCATGCTTGGATACCTTGAAGGAGGATTAGATGAGATTACAAGAATGATATTATGACCTCCTATATCCTTCCTATTATACTTTTTATTGTATTAAATAGAGTCTCCTTGATTGAGCACAAAATTTTCCTCAACTAGGAAATTGGTGAAGATCTCTCCTTATGGTTATCCAAGTTCACTTAATTGCCTCATGACTTCATCTTCAGTTGATAGGAGTAGAGTGACTCTTCCTTGAAAAAAAAGAGCTTTCTCTCCACCTTCATTAGCATCCATGAATTGGCATTATTTATAATCTTATCCTTTTACTAAATTTTTATGGATTGGTACCATCTCCATTGCATTGGTGTTTAAGTTAGGATATTATACATTGGAAGGCCTATTACAGTTAGGCTGTCATTGACCTCTTCATATTCCATATTTTTGGCCAAATTATTATTGATAAGGATATGAATTTTGATAGGCACCTTGCTGAATATTAACTTGCCTAAGTTGAGCTCTTAAAATTTTAATTTTTGGATATTTATTCATAACATTATCCACCTTCTTAGGAGAAACCTTAGGCTTGATGTTGGCATTATGAATTTGGGCCACATTTAGAGTATTAGAATAAGTATTAGACAATGGAGGTATAAACACATTAGGAAGAAAATTTCCAAATTTGATGAGACCATTATCAGATTTAATATTAATTTCATATGCTTAGGGAAGAGTGGAACCCCCCATGGATTGAAGCATGATATCAATTTTAGTACCAATGGATCTCAAGTGGGTAGGGAACAAAAAACTAGAAGGTGGACTCATAGGAAGAGGAAATATATTTCAAGACTTTTGAAACCTCTCATTGAGGTCATGAATTATTTCTTTGGATCTTATTTTGAACACATTAAGCTAATGTATGAGAGACACATGGTTACTTTAATTTCGAAATATTGAGGTCAATAACACTCCAAACTCATCCCATGCTATGATGCATACACCCTCCAGAGTCCTATACCAATCAATATCCTTCCATCTAAGGGACATGGAAAGAAGTATAATGAAAATATTCTCTTGAGTGATATTATGGAAGCTCTAAAATTTGTAGATATCCGTAATATTTTCACTAGGTGTAACATGACTCTCACCATTAAATAGGGGCACATTTTTGGTGGCATAAGGAGGAATAACCTCATATTCTTGAAGGTGAATTATATTTTAAGTATTGAAGGTAGGGAAATCATGAGGTCTAGCCATGTCTTCTTCAAGATCTTAAATTTATTCAACCTCTTCACTCTCTTGACTTCCTTGGATAGAAAAATCATCTTGGTCCTCAAAGGGCAGATTAGGATGAGGATATTTAACTTTAAGAGGAAGTTCAGGTTGAATAGGTGGATTTATGGGGTTGAACACTCTAATAAATTATGACCTAGTGAGAACCATGAATTATGATAACAATACTATAAAAAATAAATTTCTTTGAACCAGATTTACCTTGATTGAGTCATGAAATGTTGATTAGAACACCAATTTGTAGCTAATGTTATTAAAACCAACATTGAGCTTGATAAGTTATCTTGTAGATAATGGTCCCAATGGGCATGCCATAACTATTTTCACCAAATATTTCACCATATGAGGGTTTCCAATCCTCTTTATATTTTGGAAACATGGGAACACTTCCAAGTATGTGGGTGTACCTATAGTGGAAGTGAGCCTCTAGATTTAAGTGCTAGCTCACTAAATGTGTCTTGAAAATCTAATCACTTATCTACTGATTTATTGAGGGGAAAAGAGTTAGAAACTTGCATGAAATGAGCCTATTATAAGGGGGTGATGCAACAATATATTTTACACATGACCATCATACTTGATTCAATAAGAATCAAAGCATACAAACTAGCTTCTAAGTCTTAGAAGGTTTCTAACATGAGTGTTTCAATAAAGAGGTGAGATGTATAGAGAAACACAAGGAAAATGAACCAAAGGGAAGATTGAAAAATATAAGGAAATCCATACACTTGAACGATCCTAAAACACTTGAATACACTCTATATGACATGTTAGAATAGGAACTCTTACAAAAATATGAAAGGATAAGGAAAGAAAGGATGGAGAATTATCACTCTGCATCACCATACATCAATTGTATACTTAAAAAATTGTTCATGAACTCAAAATCAAACTTAAATTAATATTCAAAGGCAAAATATAATGTCATTCTAGTGACGATTCATCATACATGGTGTGGTATTAGATTACAAAGGCTAAAATGGTAGCTATTTATAGAACCTAAGAGAGAATTGGGAAAAGAGAAGTCCAAGAGTCATAAGAACACTTGTCATGATGAGAGGAGTTACATATGTAGGAGAATGAAGTAGGAGATAAACCATGAAAGGTTTGATAGGACAAATGGCCCTCCAAGTTATGGAACTCATGAAATGTGGAGTAAGACTCCTTATTCTACACACAAAAAATTCCCTTCATCATTTATCCCTTTTGGAACATCCCACAACTGATTAGGGATAGATCCCATGATTTAAATAAGAGGGAAGGGTTGTATAAATGATACGCCATGCATTGAATACATCCCTATTCATATAGATTCTTATAGAAGTGAGACATCACTATTATTGGATTAATTTCTAGTCTAAAGTTAGTATTTTAATTTTTTAGTATTTGATATTAATTTATTATATTTTGTTAGTAGGATTGTTGGTTCTCAATAATTTTGGTTCTGTTACCACCTCACATAAAAAGATTATGAAGCTTTTCACCTTCATTGTAAAAATAAATCCGAAAATAGTACACTATCTATTTTATGTGAAATAAATTTTCATGATGTAATTTGTTAATGTTATTTGTTGATGTCCTAGCCTAGAGTGGTATCAGAGCATGGTTGAAATAAGATATATAGGAGGATTCAAGAAATTGGCAGAGCCTTGTCATTCCAAGAATCTTAGACATAGTTGTATGGTAACCCTTACAAATTTAATGATGGCTAAGGTATTTTTTTTTGGTTTAATCTGGTATTTTTTTTTTATGGAAATGGAAATAAGAAGAAAAAATGTATGGTACAAATATATACAGTGTAGATGTGTAAAATTAAATTTATAAAAATATTTTTTATTATTTTTTCAAAACTACTTCCCTAAAAATGTATAGTGAGATTCAAAATCTCAAATCATGGATAAATTGATTATAGCTGATTGAGATCTGGTAAGGATTTTTCAATAATAAGGAATTTATTTCCCCTATTAGCAGCATCAGCCAATGGCCATCTTGATACTTATTTTATTCTACAAATTTTAATTTATTGGGTGATGGAATTACTTTATCAATCCTATCAGATGAAGATATCTACATGAAAGATCATTTATTTCATTGTTATAGTGTTGATTTTGGATTAAAGCAACAACGTTCAAACCAAAGTGCTTACTTGAGCATTGAAATCTACCATGGGCTCACCAAAGGTACATAATGAATTGTTTTCTTTGAGCAAGTAAAATATTATATCGGGTAAACAAAATTTCCATGTATATTTTTTTATCTACATCCTTAAACACAATAGTATATAGTATTTTAACCCGATATGATCAATATAATTGATTTGAAAGATGATAGATATTTTTTTGATAGGTGATAAAAGGAAGTGAGGGGTCCCATTGAAATTTTGGTTAAAATTGTTATTTTTTACTTTTATTTGTAATGAAGTAATAAGTGTTAAATCAGCGATATAAGGGTGTATTTTCATTTTTTTGAGACATTTTTTTGTTGTCACTCTTTTCTTTTAAAGGTGATCATGTGACCAAGTGATATTCATGGTTTTCAACATACCAAATACATTAGAATGATCAAATTTCTATTTTGAAGCTTTATTCTATGTTTTTTTCAATAAATGTATTCTAAATAATGTATCAAGGTGCATTTTCGGTCAAAACCGACACCTTCAAAATGCAATTACATCACAAGTCTAAGATCATTTATAAAATGGAATCTATTTTGAAGGTAAAGGCAAAACCTCAATAGCATTCCTTTTCATTTTTTTTGTATCATGGCTAAAATTATGAGCCTCATTTCTGACACTAGATACCTAACTCCTAAAAATTATAAGGAATGGTCAATGAACATTGAAAACACATTAATTTTCAATGAATTATGGGAAGTAGTTGAAAATCAACCAACATTGCCCATTAAATCCACAAAACTTGTAAAATTTCATAAATATGACAAGCATGCCCTTGATTTATTGAAATCAACTTGTAGTGCTCAAGTTGTAATTCACATAGAAGCCATCAAATTTGAAGCTTAGAAAGCATGAAAATCTCTAAAAGACTTTTATGATAAATAACTTACTTATAAGAAAACTACCCTTATTTTGTAATTACTCAACACTAAACTCTCTGATGATGAAGATGTTTCAGAATATGTGTCACATATTAAGAATTTGAAACAAGAATATGGCACTACTGGTGGGAAAATTGGTGATGAAATTCTCATTTTTATTGTTTTGAATGGTCTTATCCAACTACAAGAATTTTTTGGAGATGTTACAGCTTAGTGATAAGCTTAACAAATATACTTTTGATTCCATTTGTGAGTTACTCAACATGAGTGAAAATTTTCAAAGAAGAAATCTACTAAGGAGGCACACTATTCCAAAATAGGAAATCCATTGTATAAGCCCAATAAAAGACACAAATATAAATAGAGACACTCTTATAGGCACACTTCCAAGCATAATCATCATTCTAGTTCTTTGAGATATAAGCATCATTTTGGACATAGGGATAGTTTAGGATCTCCTAAGCATAGACATTATTCTAGTTCTCCAAAGCATGAGCATCACCACAAACATTCACACGGATAGAAGCACAAGCACATGCATTCTTCTTCATGTGGATATTATTCCTCTAGTTCTAGTGGATTTAAGATAATATGATATAATTATGGTGGCATAGGACATCTCTCTAAAGAGTTCCCCTCTAAAAAGAGGTCCTCTCAACATCAAAAAAGGTAGAAGTAAACATTATTGGTCACTCTAGTCACTTTAGTCATTCTTATAGTTCTTCTTCTGGCTATTTTTTTTATATTCTTTTAATGGATGGGATGAATATGAAGTTTCTTGCTCTGTAGCTCATGAATATATATTCTTAGATGATAACACACCCATATTTTATGAGCTTCTAAGCTCAAGATTGAGATTTAATGTAGTAGCATTTTTTGTCTTGTGTACTTTTCTTTCATATATCTAGTGTCTGATGTGGAACATTTTAGTGGTTTGTACTTGGTTTATTTGTTGTAAAAATTCTCACCTCTCAACTAATAGGGGGAGAAGATATTGTATATTGGTTTATGATCATTCATTGATGGTTTTGGTACGAGTCAACATTGAGTTACTAGTATTGTTAGTGATGAAAAAAGGCCTACATGAGATGTTAGCGATTGTTGGACATATATTTGAGATGTGTCATACATAGTACTTAGAAAATAAATTGTTGGATGGATTTTTTGTGAGTATCTATGTATTTGGATAGTTTTTGATCATGTTATATTCTAGTGTAGGGATGATCAAGGTGTGGATCAATTTAGGATGCACATTGTACTAGTTGTAGTTGTAGTAGAGTATACTTGTATGACTCATAGTTATTTTTTTGTCTTTATATACCCATTTGGATCAATGGAGAGTCTTTTGGATTAATCTCTATTAATCCAAAGTTACTTATTATTTTACTTTGTTAATATTTGATTTTAGTTTATTATATTTTGTTAGTAGGATTGTTGATTGACAATAATGTTGGTTCCATAACCACCTCACGTGAAAAACTTATAAATTTTTTCACCTTCCTTGTAAAAATCAATCAATAATTAATAAATTATTTATTTTTTGTGAAATATCTTTTTATGATGTAGTTTGTTAATGTTATATGTTGATGTCCTAGCCTACAACTTCCTATAGTCAAAGAAACTCCTCTTTCACTCACCCCTCATACATGGCATCAAAATTGGCTTTATCTTTCCATGAAAATACATAAAATTTGGTGAATTACACTTTAAAATACCCTTTATGACCTTAGACTACTTAGGTAGACCATAAAAGGCCATCCACTTAAAGCTATCACCCTTCTCACTATCTTATTCACTTTGCTAGTTTTGACTAGATGAGAAGGTGATGGTAGACAAACTTAGGAGTTTTTATAAATCATGAAATGATCATAGATAGTTTTATTAATTCCTAAGCCTTCTTCCAAATTTGGTTTCATCTCTTTAAAGTCTTTACAACCTATAAAACACCCAAAACAAGCAAAAAAGACAATTTCCCTCTTGTTCATATAAGTAGGGAACACCTCAAGTGGATTAGAAACGTATTTGGAGAGTCACATAAAATGTTAAATCAATTTCATGTTCATTTCAACTCATATAGATATTATTCCATCCTTTTTTTCCCAATTGGGTCTTTATCCAAGGTTTTCTAGGGTTTTAGGCTCTTTTCACTCTTAAGATTCAATCATAAACATGTAGTATTGGAGTTGTAAAAAAATTCCACAAAAGAACATTTTAGAACCTCTTTAAACTTTCCCAAACCCCTTGAACCTCTATGCACAACCTCCAAGAAGATATGATCTTCCTAAATGGGCTTCTTGATCTTTGTGTGTCACTTTGCAAAGACCTGATCTATCCTAGAGCCAAAAGTGGATTTATTGTGAACTTATGCATATACCAATAGATAAAAATATCCCTTATTACTCTATGAACATGAATAATAGTGATATAATGTTCTCCTAAAGTTTAAAATGACATTGACCTCCTGTTTAGGCTTTAAGCCTAAATTAGGCCTAGTAGGCTTGTCTACATTCTTAAGGGTTTAAGATACCTTGTTGAGATTTTAACCCTTATTTATGATCATAAAAGCTGGTCCACATAATATATATCTTTAAAAACCTCCATGAATGTTTTTAATAGTCTTTAGTCCTTTACATCATTGCTTTTCTTCAAAATCTACCAGTTTACATGATAGGGGAGTACCTTTTGTCTGAGATAAAATAGAGGGTACTTCCCCTATTGCCTCAGGTAAACTAAGTATTTAAGGATATTATCAAAGTGATGGATAACTTCAAAAAAATTCGTCCCTTTATCATATCATTAAGGAATTATGGACTCAGTTAACTATCTGCAAGGTCTTAATTGTGGACTATGTATTAAATTGCATAGGCCTTTTTATACATTATTTGTGTTATGTGAGGGTATCCAAAGGCCAAATAACTTTAAAAAATGTGATCCAAGTCAATTTATTTCTATAATTCTCTACATGCTTACTCACACATGCCTTTCTCCTTGAAAATATTAGACTATTGATTGTGTTTTATGTTTGGGAGGGGCTGTTGTAAGTGGTCCTACATGATATAAGCTTTAAGTTAATTCTTATAGGATTATTTAGAGTCCCTTAGAGTCATTATATTTCCATTTTAACTCATCTATATCATGTGTCACTATGCTAACCCCCATAATATATCTCCTTAGTTCACTACTATGTCATAGTCAACTATAGTTGATTGTGTTGTAGTAACATGTGGTCTTGTAGATGTTGGTTCCCCTTAAAAACTATGTCATATATCATTGGAAATTATTTGGGATTCTTAAATCACCCTTTTATGGTAATTTTCTCACTTCTACAAGCTTAGTATCCTAAAAGTTTTTTTAAGAGCTTTATGGACTTCTCTAGGTAGGCTGTAGGTAGCCTCTTCTAGGTTATTATACACCTATGGATGAAGATATGACCATTACCCTACAATTTAGGCTTCTTCCAAGTGTTTAGTGTTACCTTTCACACTTGATAGGACCATTCAAACATGAACATATGCCTTGCATTATCACCTTAGGGAGTGGAGTCTCTTTGAGGTCCAAAACCTATAGAATGAACTTTAGTGAACAAATGTCACTATTAGAGCCTCTCAAAAACTACTTTCCACTGATCATGCACCTATAGACACTAGAAAACTGCACACTCAATTCTAGTCATCAAAGTGCCTTGATCATCCCTATTACACTTTGTCATCAAAATGACCTATTTTTATCTAACCAATTCATCTAACTTATCCCAACTCACCTTGAGTCCCAATTAGCTAAAGTTAGCCAAATAAACTCACTCTTTCTAGCTAAAAACCCTTTTATAATATTTAACCCTCTTCAAAACTACTTTTGTTGAGTACCTCGGCCATCAATGGTTAAGGTAACCATTGATGGTTACCCTAACCATCAACAATTAAGTCCTTAAGTTGGTAGCAAATCATCAGCTATTCTTGAGGCAACCAAGCACAAATTTAATAATTTTTCCCTGATCAATCTTCTAACACATCATGAACACCTTGTAACCTATAATCTTATCTTCTTACTCTATCACCTTTTTATTAAAAGAAGTGAGCAAGAGGATAAAGGGATCAACAAATACATGTCTAAATTCTTCATATAGGTACTCAAGTCTTCCAGGTGTTTAAGGATTCTTCATGCAGGTTTCTCCAGTAGTCATCAACCCAAAACTTTGGTAAATTTCTTCTAGCTTTCCTTCAAGCACCATTATGCTATTAAAATCTCTTCAAGATCATGTAAGTTGATTGGTTTCATGTCTATCTCATTTCATCTACTATAATATCTTTATTAGGATCCTCCTCCTCACACCCTTTCCATCTCATTCTAGTTACTTAGGACCCTCTACCTTTTCACCCTATTATTACTAGACGTTGAACAAACCTGTACCCTCAACCATACTAGATCTACAAACCTCTTCTAGTGTACCTTTCTAACATTTTGAGTCCTAGTAGGTAACCATTGATGGTAAACTAAACCATCGATGGTTTGCCTAATTATCAAATATTACCCTTAACCACCAATGATTAGCCCTTTGTGATCTATATCCCTCATTTTCTACCATTTAACCAACCACTAATTAGACCCTATTTTTCTATGTTTCATACTAGACTAGACTAGACCAGACTAGACTAGAACAGAATAAAACCTTGATTTAATAAATTAGAATCTCTTTTGTTAGTTTATTAGTTATTTAGTTTACATTAGGAAATTATTCATTTCTATTACTTTCATGTATGCAAATTTCCTTTCTTTCCTTTCAACATTAACTTGTTTTATGGGTGTGGATTGACAACCTCCATAGATAGCTCATGCTTTCTTGGATCTAACACCAGCTAGGCAATCCATCCTTCTTCCTTGTCTAAAAAACAAGTTTTATTTAAGTGTTTTCTCATGCAGGTCATCTTCCCCTAGCCAAATAAGAATTATCCACCTCATCTGGTTCACGTCTATATTTCTACCAGGTTTTTCTGTCACATTTATTTTACCCTTTTTCATAGCTTTTATATCTTTATTTCTTCTTAGGCATAAAAAGTGAAAATTCTAGATTAAAATTTTTTAGCATGCCTGATGTGACCTTAGTTCCCTTTCTTCTTTTTTGGGGGCTTAGTTCCCTTTCTTCTTTATTGAATACTCATAAAATGAAATCTAAACATTTCCTTTTGGGTATAAAATAAATTTTTGCATTCATGGTTTGCTTGTTTGATTTAGCTCATCTAGTTAATTAAAACATCATGAATTAATCGTATCATACATGTGTTACACAACCAAACCACTCACACATAAAAAAACATCCTAACATACTTGAGACAAGGCCCACTAGGATTTCATCACCCATTGGATCACCTTATCCTTTTTGATGATCCTACTTATATTTCATCACCAAGGGGAAGACCCACTCCATTCTCTAGTAGAACCCACTCCATCCTCTAGTAGAGTATAAACTCGAGACAAAGGTATCTATTGGCTAAGTAGCCCAACTTGATTTCAAGTTTGTGAAGTGTGGAGAGCAAGCCCCCAGTACTAGGCCATGTACTTGGTCTAGTACATATTCTTTTTTAGCACCATAACAAACCTAAAATCATCCTTAACTTGCTCTTTTAGTACCTGGTTCATAATCCAAACTTATTTCACACTCTCTATGGCATAAGCCAAAGTTGATTTAAAAAGAATCCTAGGATGAATTATGCTTTTAGTTTGTGCCTTGCTTATTTTTTAACTTTTCTTTGCTTGCTCACTATATGAGGTTAGAGGTTCATTATTGTTTTCCAATTCCTCACATGGTTTTTACCAGGCAATAATTGAGGAATCAAACCCATCAAATATCCCCTACCTCTTCTCTTCATCATCCATGGGGTATAATTCAAAGGTTGAGGGTAATCCTCATCATTTTCCTCCACCTACCAAGCCTTAGATTTTTTTAGGGTGATGTCAATTTCAACACTTTCCTTGATAATAAGCCTATTTCCCTTCAACACTATCTTAACACTTTAGCTCATCATACCCCAATTTCTTTAGTTCCTCCCATGGATCCTCCTTTACCCATACCTCATGATATTATGGTGGGTGTTACTTCTACCCAACCCGTGGTTACCCAAGCTTCTTTTTCCACCCATAACCCATTTTCTACGACCACCCGAATCCAATCTAATATTCTAACCCATAATCAAACACCCCCACACCAACCCACACATATAATGTAGAGGTAACTCAACCTCTTGTCACTTATCCCACATCCACCTTAGGGGTAACTTCTACCCATATTTTCACCATTCATTCCACCATTGCCACCCAACCAACTTATACCCATCTCTAAAACTTGGTACTTTCTATACCTCAAAATATTCCACCCATCAACACATGAGTCACTAATCAAACTCAACGCCAACCCACTCATAAATCTATACCTACAAATAAAATAACCTCTCATCAAGTTCCCACAACCCCTTATGAATATGTGCCCAATCCACAAGGTCATATAGCCCCTTCAACTCAATCTTATGTACCCGTGAATCCTCATGGGGTACCATCTCAACCTCTCATGACCACCCAACCATATACAACATCTTCACAACCTCGTTATAAATATGTTGCATCTACCATACCTCAAAACAACCTATCCTACAATATTCCATCTACCCAACCTCAAACCAACTTGGTCAAGATGTTAATTGACAAAATGACCAATCTTGAATCATCCATCTTAGGAAGCTATAACCTTCTCTCTTATAAACAACTATACAAAAAACTAATCCATCAATCCATCCCAATCCAATCCTATCCTCCTTAATGAGAATTGATTTAATTTTCCAAATTTCAAGGAAAAGAGGGCCCACAAAAACATTTGAAGGAATTTCACCACTCATGCTACTTAATTTCACATGATGATGCCCTCCTCCTTCAAAATTTCCCCATGTATTTAATAGGACCCCCGCTCTAGATTGGTATAGTTCTCTCACCAAACACTCCATCTTCACTTTCACCCAACTAACACAAGTATTTTTAGATCACTTTTTATTTAACATATCTAAAAATGTTTCCATAATCAACCTTTATTCCATTAAGTAATTCAATGATGAATCAATTTCCTATTTCACTACTAGATGGAGAGGTCTTATCAACCAACTATCTTTCTCATTACCGCAAACTGAGTTGATTGAGCTCTTTTCACAAGTTTGTGTCAAACACATTTCACCCACTCTCAAAGTTCAAACTTTTTGAACTTTTGATGAGGTCTTTACCATGGCACAAAAGCTAGAAATATGATCTATCAAGGAAGTAAAATTAAAACTTTGGAACAATAATTACACCTTTAAATCTAATGATCCTTCCTCATCATCAAAACCCACCAATCAATATAAACCTTATAAACCTAAGGAATTTTCCAATTTGATTATTCCCAAAACCACTCCACCTCCAACTATCAACTAATCTAACCCCTCAACTAATTCCTCTTATTATTTCAAACAACCCAAACCAAATCAAAGTTATGGACCTCCAAAATAATAATCCTATTGGAAAATCTTATGCTTCAATTTTGGATAAAATCCTCAAAGAAAATATCATACAAATTCCATCCATAAAACTTCCTCAACAATTTGACACTACTCACCCCACACCTGGTCGGTATAATTAAAATGATTCATGTGCATACCACCGCATTATTAGAAATGATGTTAGTAGGTGTAGTACCTTTTTAAAAAAATCCAAAACATAATTGACAAGGGGGAACTCATATTTGACAATCCCCCACCCCCTAATCAATCCCTTAATATTTTTTGTAAACCATTTCCCAACCATACACCCTCTACCAACTATAATGAAAACCATCCTAAATCATGTCACACACATTTGGTCAATATGGTCATCACAATCATTGATGAACCCTTTGTTAAGGAGACCATTACCTCAACCTCCATTTCATCCATCCCACTCATTGAAGTAGCCAACTCACCAACCCTTCCTTTGGACATCCAAATTAAGGAAGACACCTCACCTTCTTCCTCACTCAAGAAAATTGTGGACTTACCCACAACTCCTTTAGAAAAACCAAAGGAGGTAATTTTTGCTTTAACCACTTATCCATCCTTTTCTTCACCCATGGAGGAGAGTTCACCTACCATTCCTTTTGGGGTTCAACCAAAGGAATAAACTATATCCATCACCTCATTTACACCTATCACATCTATCATTGAACAAATCAACCTCTCTTTTGAAACCACTTCAAAAGAGGGAACCTCTTTTCCTACACCTTTCATGGTGGAATCATCCTCCCAAACTTTACAACCCTCTCCCAAAAACATTCCCTCACCTCCACTTAAATATAAATAAACTAAAACCATCTACAAACCTTTTTTTAGATTGGTTGAAAATATGGCATTCACCTCTCAACCCAACCTAGATAGGGCCACTTTTTGGAATTGTCTAGGTCTACCTTATCAAATCAAACCCAAACCTTTAACCACACTTCCTTCAACCTATGAATCCCATCATACCTCTGACCAACCCTTCTCCTTCCATGACTCTAGGATAACCTTCCAACCTTCCTCCACTCAAAATTACAAAATCATCATCTACCCCTAAAAAAAAACCCATCATATCCCAAACCAAACCCATAAAAAACTTGGGGATCCTTCATACTCCCACTATTTTCATCCACCTTTCAAGTTTAACTTAACCCCTCCTAAACTACTGAAAATAACACCCACCAAACCCATCAAAAATATCAAACTAATCAAGTCTCCACCATGAGCTAGACCCATACCACCTCCTTCCACCTTACCTTCTATCTTGGAACCTCATCCCTCAACTCTCCATGTTCCATATTCCTTATCTCACCAACCTTCACCATTTTCCTCACCTACATTTCTATCAAATCATCAACCTCATCATCCTCATTTCTAGATAAACTTTCCCTTGATACTCTCCCACCTAAAACCAAGCAACCACCCTCAAATTCTAAATATTCCACAAATCTAACACCAAATATACAACCCCAACCTACAAAATTCAAAAAAAACTATTAAATGATTTTCCAAATTCATGGTGAGACATCATCCAAAAGGGACTCTCACTTTACCTCCTAAAACCAAAACCTTGGCACCCTTAACACCTTTAGCTAAATCTTATTTAGCTATCTTGCAAAGGTTGTTACAAACTTTGTCTATTCTCCTACCACCCATCAAACCATTTGAACTTTATAATAAATTTTAACCCTCACATCCTACACTATCTTATTTTAATGACCAATTAATCTATGCCTATCATAGAACACCTAGATAGGATACAAAAAGTTGTAAATCTCTTCAATCCCTTGTCTATAACTTGATGGATGAGGATGATCTATTGTTAGATTAACCACCTCTTATCCCATTACCAACTCAACCATCCTTTCCACCCTTCCAAACCATACCCTCTCCCATACTCTCATTTGTAGGTGAGGAGAAACAAAAATAACCATCTAGTCCAACACCTTCTCTTACCCATACTATCCACATGGTTACCTAATCTATGGCCTAAAAAAAGGTAAGGAGAAATATAAAGCATCCATATAATTTAATTACCCTTACAAATCTCAACCTGCCAATAAACCTCACATACCCTCACCTTTACCCACACTAGCACCATCACCAAAACCCAAGATATCCATTTTGGGTGTCCCTCCAACCCATCTGAATCCTTGAAATGTGTAGTGCTTAAGCAAATTCACTAAACTCTAGTAAAGATGAGTCTTTATGAAATAATTAACATGTCACCCCATCATCACCAAGAACTCATTGAGACCCTCTAATCCATTAATGTTCAACCACATGATCCTCAACCTCTAGCTACCTTTGTTGGCACTCTTCACCAATCCAACCTTGTCACATTTTAGTTTTTTAAGATTTCACCCATTCATCCTACAGATCTTTATCCTCCCTTGTTTATCACCACATACATCAACCAAACCTACATTAAAAGGTGATGGTTGATGGAGGAGATAGTATCAGCATTATCTCCTTGCATGCTTATGACCAACTACAACTACCCAAGAGCATCATGTCTAAAAATGCATTAGTCTTTTGCTCTTTCAATGACACCATGACCACTACTTTAGGTATTTTCATCCTTTGCATCCATCTAGGACCTCACACTATTCCTAAACTCTTCTATGTTGCAGAGGGAGAATTCTAATATAACATTTTACTAGGATGCCCTTGGATTCATGTCATGAGTTGTGTCCCTTCCACCTTACATCGATATGTCAAATTTGAGAACATGGGTCAAGTCATTAACATCAAATCTAACCCAAGTCCCTTCACTTCATGCAATATGACCTATCATCCAAATCAGGTCCTTATTCTTACCTCATCCACTTCACCATCTATTAACAACACTTCCACCACTACCCATGATGGAGCTTTGATGAGCTCATTCATCCCTTCATCTCAAATTCCCATTAAGGACCCCTTGGAACCCACATTCAAATATAATACCATATTTTAGCTTTGGATGCTCTCCCCACTCCTAAAGATTATGGGAGCCTCATCCATGAGCCTAGCTATGACCCCAACAATGACACCATCATTCTTTTTAGGCTCCCCAACCATCAAACTGACTTCATTTATGGGGGACTTGATCATCCACTTGTCTCTCGCACTATTACCTCTTACACCAAACCATTTGCCATATACTCCTTGTACCTTAAAAATTCAACATTTGCCAAACTATATATTCATAGGTGTGTTTGGAAAGGATTTGGTATTGGGATTTACAAATAGGGACCCCATGTGCTACCCATGATCAAAACTCAAAAGCCTCAGGAGTCCTTCAACCTTGGGTTTAAACCACCTAAAGAACCCATTGATTCACCAAAACCCATCACCAACATTTAGGATGAAACCCATTCCTCACCAACCCATTCCCATTCCAAGTTTGAGGACTTTGAGTTCATTCTTCCAAACTTTTTTTATCAACACAGTTAGTTTTAGCCCCTTGATCTATCAAAAAGATGTCCAAACTAAAACCCTTCTTCTTATCCATCCTAACATGATTGAATTTTATTCTCATACCATACATACCATTTTAAAATAGGATGATGATTCCATTCTTACCTACCTTGGTGTAGAAAATTATTCTATACATAAATCTCTTCCTCTTGATAAACAAACCATGTTGAATGAATCTACCATTAATGTCAACTTGGGTACTCAGGATAATCCCAACACCATCAAAATTGGTCAATCTTTAGATTTTGAGGAGCAATTATATTTCATTTCCTTCCTTCACAACCATAGCATTGAATTTTCTTGGTCCTATGAGGATATGTGGGAATTGACCCCTCTATTTCCCTCCATAACATTGTCACCTATCTTATCACCAAATGTGTACACCAAAATATTCATAGGATGCATCCTCACATTGCACTTCTTGTAAAATAAGAGCTACAATGTCTCTTATCCATAAACTTCATCCAACCCATACACTATCCTCAATGGGTTTCTAACATTGTCGCTATCAACAAACCCATAGGGGGCCTTTGTCTCTGCCTTGACTTTTGTGACCTTAACCTTGCTTGTCCAAAGGATGACTTTCCTTTGCCAAGCATTGACCAACTTATTGACCTTACTTCTAGCTATGAAATGATATATCTTATTGATTGTTTTTTAGGATAAAATCAAATCTTGATTTCTCCCAAGGATCAACATAAAACCTATTTCATCACCCCATGGGGAACCTTTTGCTATTGGGTCATGCCCTTTGGTTTGAAGAATGCAGGAGCCACTTACCATCATGCCATGACTTATGTCTTCCATGACCTCATTCACAAAATTATTGAGGACTTTTTGGATGATCTCCTTGGAAAATCTAAACATCACAAGGACCACCTAGTTATTCTCTCCATCATTTTTGAATGCCTTATCCATTTTCACATCAGACTAAATCCCAAGAAATGTATTTCTGAGGTCTTATTTGGAAAACTCCTTGGATTCATCTTCTCTATTTGAGGAATCAAAGTAGACCCTACTAAAATTTGATCCATCCTCCAGATGCCACCTCCAACCCACCTTAAACAAATCCCTATCCTACAAGGCAAACTCCAATCCATCTACTATTTCATCTCTCAATTATCTAATATATGTCAACCTTTCCACCATTTACTCAAGAAATACAATTATTTGAAGTGGAATAAAGACTATTAGTAGGCATTTGATTCACTCAAATAATATCTTCTTTATCCACCGGTTCTCACCCCTCCTAAAGAGGATAAACCCTTCTACCTTTATATATCAGCACTAATCATTCCCTAGGGGTAATGCTTGCACAATAGGATGAATAAAACAAGGAACAAGCTATCTACTATATCAATCAAACACTTATAGAGTATGAGACTTGGTACACTCATATTGAGAAGCTTTACCTTGCCTTCATCTTCATATATACCAAACTTTGTCACTACCTCCTCAATAATAGAACCTACATCATCACCACCAATAACCCCCTCAAGTATATACACTCTAAACCATACCAAAACTAGAGTATAGCTAAGTGGATCATGCTCCTCACTGAGTTCAACCTTGAGTTCCTCCAATAAAATTCAATCAAATGGAAATTCATTGTTGACTAATTGGCCTAAGCTCCTTTACCAGACAATCAACACCTTCCTCTTACATTTCCACATGAGTCTATTGTAACTCTATCTCAGGAAGACATCACCTATCAAATGACCCTGTTCTTCAATGGATCCAAATGCCAACATGGTGGGGGTGTCAGAGTTGTTCTCATTCCCCTTGATAGAGAACCCATTCCTCTTTCTTTCAAACTTGACTATGAGTGTACCATCAACATGACTAAGTATGAAGCCCTAGTAATATATCTCTAAACCACCTTAGCCTTGGGAGTCAAAACCATTACTATCTTTAGTCATTCCAAACTTATCATCAACTAATTTAATGGTTCCTACCAATGCAAAAATGACATCCTAAAAAAGTATAAATAATTAGTTGATGTAATCTTGGCATCATTTGACCATTATTCTATTTAATATGTTCCATAATCCACCAACAAGTTTATGGATACAATGGCTTCTCTTGGTTCCAAAATCCTAGCTTAACCAACCACTTCTAAACTATTTATCACCATTCACCATTTTATCACACCCTCATATATCCACTTCGACCTTCCTACCATTTTCAATGTAGGAGAGTCTACCATAGACACTTGGTACGAACAAACATTTAACTACCTCAATATCAATGTAGTTTCTCCTAACCTCTCTAGGAATGCCTAATTAGCCCTCATCTAAACCACTTCCTGTTATACCATATTAGGAAGAAAACCCTAAAAACATGGTTTTGACAACCTTATTCTTCATTGGCTTCATGGTCATGAGGCCTCTCATGCTATCAAAAAAACCCATGATGGAATATGTGGTAGACACTTTAGTGGCCTAGATATCGCTAAAAATATCCTTCACCTTGTCTACTATTGGCCAACCCTTAATCAAGATTATTATGGATATGTAAAGAAGTGTGTTAAATGTCAAAAAGAAGCTAATTTACATCATGTACCTGCACATGGCCTTCAAACATCTAAAGACATTTGGATTTTCTCAAAATGGGGATTGGACCTCATCAGATAAATCAAGCCTCATTCTTCACAACATCACCACTTTATCATCATAGCTATTGAATACTTCACTAAGTGGATAGAGGCTATTCCTCTTATTTCCACCAAAGCTGAAAAGATTGTTGACTTTATAAACCACCATATCATCTATTGTTTTGGTGTTCCCCATAATATCATCACTGATAATGGCAAATATTTCATAAAGAAGCAAGTTTAAGGTCTTTGCAAATCCTTTAACATCAAACTTAGTTTTTCTTCACCTTACTATCCATAATAAAATGGATAAGTTGAGGCTTCCAATGAAATTTTAAATAAAATGCTAACCAATGTCATCAATGCTTCAGGTCAGGATTAGAACTTACATATCCCCTTTGCTAAATGGGCCTATTGCACTAGTAAATGAACCTCTATAAGTGATACCCCTTAATCCATTATCTTCCAGGTAGATACAATCTTACCTATCAAAGTAAAAATTCCATCTCTTTGTATATTATTGTAAGATTTTATTTTTGAAGGTGACTATTGTAAGAATGTTTATCCCAATTGGAGCTACTTGATGAACATTACCTAGTAGTCCTTAACCACATTTGTGTCTACTAAGAGTGCATTACACATGCCTATAAAAAAATATGAGAGAGTGAGAATTAAAAATCAAAGATATCATCCTCAAATAGAAATAACATGTCACTAACATGGAAAAAATAAAAAAATGAAAGTTTATATTTAATTATCTTGGACCCTACATCATCACTCATAAGTATGGATCAGGAGCTTATCGTTTGTCCTCCCTCAAAGGTAAACCAGAACTTGAGCCTCTAAATATTTTGCATCTACGTCATTTATACTATTAAAACAAGGATCAAACTCACCTTCTTGTCTAACTTAAGCTCCTCCCTTAACTCATGACATTTTCTACCCTCACACTCTTTTTTCCCTCTACTCTTGAGGATGACTTGATTTAAGTAGAACCATATGATTATCCATCACAACTATTACCTAATCTTAAATATGGGTACCCTAACTCTACCCATAACATGGTTCTCATGGATACTTTTTTTCTTTTATGATATGAAATCCCATGGTCTTTTATTTCTCAAACCTATTCCTTTCCACCATCCACTACCTTCTTGTGCTAAAAGTTTATCTTCATAAAGGTACACATTTAAGCCTTATTAGACTTGTCCATGTCCAGATATAGAATTAAAACTATTTGGAATACCAAAACATATAAATTGGGTCAAAAAGTTTATAGCATTCTATAGACTACTCCCTTGAAGGATAGTTTCCCCATTTCTTGAACATTCCTTAAAAGATAGACTGCTCCCTCGAAGAACAACTATCAAACTTGAACAAATTAGAAACTTAGACCACTCCCTCAAAGGATGGATAAGCCATATATATATATATATATATATATATATATATATATATATATATATGTATATATATATATATATATGTATATATATATATGTATATATATATGTATATATATATATATGTATATATATATATGTATATATATATATATATATGTATATATATGTATATATATATATACATATATATATATCCATATATATATATACATATATATATGTATATATATACATATATATATATATATGTATATATATATACATATATATATGTATATATATATGTATATATATGTGTATATATATGTATATATATATATATATATGTATATATATATGTATATATACATATATGTATATATATATATGTATATATATATACATATATATATATACATATATGTATATATATATATGTATATATATATGTATATATATATATATATGTATATATATTGAAAAATCAATTCCTTGAAGCTTACCACATCAATCAAAATCAAAAACTTCTCAAAAATAAAAAAATCAAAAACATAAATAGACCGTTTCTCAAAAATAAAATTAACATCCCAAGAAAGCTGCAATCAGCTTTCCCTTCAGTAGACTTCCTGCATTGATTAGTCTACACCTTGCATAAGACATTGACTTGTCTAAATTTGGTTCATAGATCACCTATATAAGGGGCAAGCTTGCCCATATAAGGTTATATTCTCTATTCACCCATCTACCATTCACTTACCAGTTATTCCCCTTCTTCCATTCTCTATGAATAAAGGGATTTTGAGCTTACTGGACACAACGCGATGAAAACACAATTTTATCATCCAAAATATGCTTATGAAAAACATTAAAAAGGATAACATTAACTAATATTTTCTTAACTTTGGTGATGTTTTTGGGTCTTTACTAATGAAAAGACATCATGCTTCTTTTCTCTCCCTTTTATTGTTGACTATTGGAAACATACATCTCTTAATTCTCCAACATTTCACCTTTTCATAACCTCACCCCCAAACTAAATAAGGCCTATACCTTATATATACCTTCTCCATCACTTAGTTTTTGGAGATTATTATTCTCCACCCTTTATTGACCCACTTTATTCAATCAGTCAACCCAACCCAGACCATGTGGTATGTCAAATTAGGGACATTCATTTGAAAACCACCTCGACCTATTTGGGGAATTTCCTTCACCAATATTTTTGGAGATTAATCCTCTCCTTCTTCCTTCCTCTTTTTATAGTCATCTAATCAGAACCAGAACTACATATGGCCTAAAGTTTCTATTAGATCCTATATCCACAAAACTATGTAGGTAACATTTATTTACCTAGTGCATAAGGAGTCAGCTCAGCCATCCATTTATTTTTAAACCATAAACCATTGAATATTATCCTTAAACTATTAAACCACATCCATCTCAATTTTTATCATTTTTTTGACCTAAACCTTTTGCATCTTTTTGTGATGACCTTATCAAGGTCTTTTTGACCGCACTGACTAAATTTTCCATGTTAACCATTCAAAAATTTGAAAATTTTGCACTTAGTGCTTGAATATAACATTGGATTACTCCATGGGATCAATTTTGATTTCAAATACCCACACACAAGATCACTTCCAAATTTAAATACCCCCTATAGACACTAGAAAAATACATACTTTTAGCTTCCGATGCCTAAATACCTCAAGATCCCCTAAAACTTCTTAAACCTTCACAAAACCCCTCTTAACCAGCCAAATCACTATTTTCCTAGTCAAAAAATATAATTCAAAATCACTATTTGAATGTACTATTGACCATCACTATTCACTATGGGACCCACTATCACTATTCATGATAACATGAAAAGTGACATGGCATGTGACATGACAAGTGAAATGGAATGTGACATGTCAAGCAACATGGGAGGTGATTTTGGAGGTGATATGGAAAGTGACATGGCTTAGAAGTGATGTGGCTTCATGTGAGACATCATACCCCACTTAGGACCCTTCCCAAAGAGCTTGATGACCTCATTCAAGCATCACAAGCCCCCCCCCATGAAATGTGGAAAATTTCCCTTTAAGGGATCATTATTCAACGTGTAATTTTTTCTGCACACATGAAATTATATTTTAAAAGAGATACCTACATCTTTAAGACTTTGGAAAAGATAAAGAGCATCCATTTTTGACTTTTTAGTTCAAATGGAGGCTTACCAACCCAAATGGGAGATTTTAAAACCACATGGGAATCCCCACAAATCTCACCTTAGAATTTTCATCCCCCACATGGAAAATTGTGACACATCCCATTTAAATTCTTTTGTGAAAGCAAGAAAGGATGGTAGAAATTATTTAAGTCTCATTCAAACTCATGTGCATGATTTCCATTCAAACTTGGAGACTTACCAACCCACATGGGAATATTTACCAACTTAACCTTGACTAAATAATGATCCCACTTGGATAAATTTGAATTAATTTAATATTTCCTCTATTTTGACATGTTTCTTCACACAAAATGCTATAAATACCCCCCTCACCTTCACCCAAGGTTAAGTCGCAAGTTAGTCTTTTGTTGTTAGCATATTGTTGTAGGTTTTTGGAGAAGGTAATCATCTTGGAGGTAATCATCATCTTGGAGATAAGAGCTCAAGAAATGAAACTATACCAAAATATTCAACAAGTATCCTAAATAATCCATCCTTAATCCATCTTCAAAAAACATCAAGGTAATTTGTATTGTTTTGCAAATTCAATTTCTTCTTTCTTAACCCCCTTTGGCCTCTTATTTCTTGACCTCAAAACCATAACCCCTTTGGCCTTATTCTTCTCCTTTCACCCATTTTCCTTTTTAATCTTAACCTATTCTTTCTCTTTATTCCATTTACCCATTATCCTCCTCACCATTTATCCCTTTATGCCCTTTTACCTCCTTTCTTTCCCATCCCTTTCATCCATTTTCCTCTTCACAATTTATCACTTTTGCCATCTTTCTTTCTTACAATTTTTACCAATTTTACAATTTACCAACCTTAAAAAAAAAATTATCCCTTGTCATAAGACAAACTATACATTTCTAAACCCAAAACCACAACCTTGCCTTCACCAATTTTCAGCATTAGTATAATCAAACTAGTTGCCTCATTTTGATTAATTTAGAAAAGCATTTAACTTCATTGTCTCAAATTTAGTTTATTGTTATTTTTCATATCATTAACTTGATATTTTTATGAAAAATACTTTTATTTAATAATTTCAACTTAAGTGTTTAAATTAGGTGGATTGACAACCTCCTATAATGCTATTGCTTCTAGGATCTAGCTCAAGCTAGGCAATCCACCCATTTATTTGTCTAACAAACAAGTTTCTTTTAATGTTTTATTATTTTTAATTCATCTTCTCAATCCAAGTAAGATATCTCCATAATAACTTGGATTCAACATGTGCATTTTAATAGGTTTTTCTACACACCCCTCATCACTAGTTTATTTATTTTCAAAGAATTAAGAAAAGCCAAAAAAATTTAGAGAAACACCCCCATAGACACTTATCCATTTTGATTAAAAGGATAATAAGTGTACCTATCAATCATAATATGGTCACATGGTCTATTGGTCACCTATCTTCTTAGTTCTAAGCTTATTTTTACCAACATTGGAATTTTTAGTCCTTGTGTAATATTGACCATCACATATTTGTCGCATCTTGTGAACATGTTTGCATTACAAATGCCCAACTTTAAACCACCCTCTTATCACCTAGATTTCTAATTAAACTTAAAACATTCATCAAAAATTGACCTAATTTGGCCCTTTATCATCATCTCCTAATTTGAGGGGGGAACTCCTCCCATATTAGGGCAAACTGACCTTTAACCAACCTTCAATCACATGATCTGATTTTGTTTTATAGCTTGCAGATATAAGCTACATAACACAAAGCAAAAAAATGTAGACACTAGAAAACCACATGCTTCGTTCTAGTTCTCAAAGTGCCTTAATCATCCCTATTACACTTTGTCATCAAAATGACCTATTTTTATCTAACCCATTCATCTAGCTTATCTTGACTCATCTTGAGTCTCAGTTAACTAAAGTTAGACAACTCAACTCACTTTTTCTAGCTAAAAACCCTTTTCCACCTATTAATCCTCTTCAAAACAACTTTTTCTCAGTACCTCAACCATCAATGGTTAAGGTAACCATCAATGATTACCCCAACCATCAATAGTTAGGTCCTCATGCTAGTAACACATCATCAACTGTTCTCAAGGCAACCAAGCACAAATTTAATAGTTTCCACCTAATCAGTATTTTAACACATCATGAACACCTCATAACCTACAATCATATATTTTTACTCCATCACCTTTTGCTTATAAAATGAATTGAGCAAGAGGAGAAAGGTATCCAAAAATACATGTTCAAATTCTTCATATAGGTACTCAAGTCTTCCCAGCATTCGAGGATTCCTCATGCAAGTTTATCCAGTAGCCACCAACTTGAACCTCTAATAAATTTATTCTAGCTTTGTTTAAAGCACCATTATGTTGTTAAAATATCTTCAAGTTTAGGTAAGAATTTTATTATTTTCATTTCTATCTCCTTTCATCTACTTGAATATCTTTATAAGGATATTCCTCCTCATACCCTTCCCATCTCATTTCAGTTACTTAGGACCCTCTACCTTTTCATCCTACCATTTCAAAACTTTGAGAAAACATGTACCCTTAGTCATAATAGATCTACAAACCTCTTCCAATGTATCTTTTTGACATTTTGAGTCCTAGTAGGTAACAACTGATGGTTACCTAAACTATCAATTTTTTGCCTAACTACTGATAGTTACCCTTAACTAATGATGATTATCCCTTTGTAATATAGATCCCTCATTTCATACCATTTAACCAACCACTAACCAAACCTTATTTTTATATTTTCTATACCAGACCGGACCAAACTAGAACATAATAGAACATTCATTTAATAAATTAACATCTCTTTTGTTAGTTTATTAGATCTTTATCTTATATTAGCAAAGTATTAATTTCTATTACTTTCATGTATGAAACTTTCCTTTCTTTCCTTTTAGAATTAACTTGTTTTGTAGGTGTAGATTGACAGCCTCCATAGATAGCTCATGCTTTCTTGGATCTAGCACTAGCTAGGTAATCCACCCTTCCTCCTTGTCTAAGAAATAAGATTTATTATAGTAATTTTTCATTCAAGTCATCTTCCCCTATCCAAATAATATTTATCCACTTCATATGGTTCACACACGCATTTATACTAGGTTTTTCTATCACATTCATTTTACCCTTTTCCATAACTTTTATCTCTTTATTTCTTCTTAGTCATAAAAAGTGAAAATTTTAACTTAAATAACACCTCCAAAATTTTACAAATCTCTTATCCTATGTTGGGTATACAAGGTGAGTACATTCAAAATAATCAATACTCTTGATAACCTTGTCATATGATCTCAAGAAAATGGCTTAGGCCTCTATTTTTATCTTTTAGAAAAATGATCCCTGAACACAGTCATTTCATCCTTGAAGGTAATCCTCACTCTCACTTGCCAATCCTATGTATTAAGAATGTTTTTCATGTTATCACTAAATTACACAAAATATAGGAAGCCCTCAAATCATTCCAAATTTCTTCTAATCAATATTTTTAACTCTCTTTTAGTGCCACTTGTAGGTGGACATTCCAATGTGCAGGCAAAGAGTATAAGTATGAATAGTGTGCATTGTATTTGACCTTAAACAAGTTTTAAACATATCTCAACACCCCCAAATGGATTTTTAAAACTATTAATGGATTAAAATTAGCTATGTTATTTGTTTCAACATTATTTTCCTCTTTTAAGCACCTATAGGTGTATATTTATGGTGTAGACTAGGAAATGGTTATTAAGTGACTAGTTACATGGTACATGAGCTGGTAATCAATATTATATCTTCTCTATATACTTAGATGGATATTATTCAAAAAATTTGAGCTTGAGACATGTTAAAATAGCTTAATTCTAATGTGACACACACTCTCTCTCTCTTCATGGCACCTATAATTGCACATTCATGGCAAACTATGTGTAAGTGTTGCATGTGACTTCCATAGCACCTTATTTACCATTTTAAGACTTAAATAAATACATCATGTTATAATAGGATATTAAATAGTTTGTATCCCTCCATCATAATTTAAGGAATGTTCTTAGAGCCTTTACATGTCATTATTTGAGTGAAAATGAGTTGAAACTGACTATGCTTCCCATTGAATTACAACCTATATGATACTAACCTTGGAGATTGAATATTTGAAAGAGGGATATTTACATGACCTTTGAAATTAATTAAACATAATGTTACATTATATTGAATCCATTGTATAGAAGGAGACATTTTGTAAATGGTGAAATTTGAATGGAAGATCATTATCAACACCTTTTTTATAATATGGGCTATTTGAGCTATCAAATATTTTCCAAACATGAAAACACAAATGAGAAAAATTAGAGGAGGTATTCAAAATAACTTGGAGGCAAATTATCCAACTAAGCTATATAGAATAGTTCAAACAAGAGCAAAAGTTATAGGGTATGGGAAATAATAAGCAGAATTGTTAGAGATGGTTTAAAAGGAATAAGACACCATTATCTAAAATCCAAGCATGTAAGTGAATATAAAAAAGTGTACATCACCCCATAAATTTATTTTATCTAGAATTCATCCAACTAGTCATACTAACCAAAAACGTGTTGACTAGTTTCATGTGCATAGTATAGTGATATGATAACAAAATGGTTTTTGACATTTTTGGCACTTTTCAAGCATATCAAGCATGGAACTAATTCTAAGGGATTTACATATCTATCCCAAAATATCCTCCCATGTGTCATTCTATTTCATAGGATGTACACCTTGTGAAACTCCTTATTTTATAGTTGTTTTCTTGATTTTTAGTTATCACCTGCAAATTTTTAGTTATAAACTAACATATCATATATATACTAACACATTAGACATTAGAATAAGTTTGGTAACACTTGTATTTCCTATAAAATCATACCACATACATTTAATGCCCATTTATGACCCCTAAAGGACACAATATTACATAAGGATCTAATCAGACTATGACCAAGGCTAATATTTAATTAAATAACATAAAATGAAACATGAAAAACCCTTAAAAATTACATTAGACCCCTATATAAGTTTTGGCTACAAGGGTTTAACTCATTTTTACTTATGGTCAAAATCATCAATAGTTGGTTCAACAAAAACATCTTAGATTGGTTGGTTATCTTAGCCTTGGTTTATAATCAATTATAAAATACTAGTTTTGAATATACCTTGGTATTTGAATGATTGTCTTGATTGGAGAGGTACTAGTTGGCTTGGTTAGGGATAGATGATTAGTAAGGGTTTTATAAAGTGGGGAAAGCTTGGTATTGGATGAAGAATGATCAGTGTTGGATAAGGATATGGTGTTGTAGAGCATGGTTGCTTACACAAGCCAAAGGGTGAGGTCTTAGAATGGTAATGGTAGGGAATCATAGAGCTTTGTTGTTCACACAAGATAAAGGATGAGGTCTTGGAATGATAATGGTAAGGTATTGTGGAGCTTGGTTACTCACACAAGACAAAGGTTGACATCTTAGAAGGATAAGCTTGGGGTGTTTTGGAGCTTGGTTGCTCACACAAGCCAAAGGATGAGGTCTTAGAATGGTAATGGTATTCCTTGAATGTTGTGGAGCTTAGTAGATCACATAATCTAAAGGAGGGGTAAAAACATAGGTGGGGGATCAGGTGGTTACATAAGGGTGAGTATAATATGTCAATTAGCCATAAGATGGTATCACTACATCTGATGCTTGGCTTTGTTACCAATATTTAGTATTATAAGGAGGTTATGGATCCTCCTCACAAATAATATTATCCTAGTAGGGGTTTTGACTTGGATTGTAATTAGGTTCTTGACTTTGTTTCATGGATTGATAATTGTAAGGATGGTATGGATCCATCTCATAAACAATACTATCCTAGTAAGGGTCTTGACTTGGGATTTTAAGTAGGTTCTTGACTTTATTTATTAGATTTGTTATTGTTAGGAGTTATGGATCCATCTCACAAAAAATATTATCCCAATAAGGGTCTTGACTTAGATTGTAAGCAGGTTCTTGTCTTTGTTCCCTGGATTGATTATTGTAAGGAGGGTATGGATCCATCTCTTAAGTGACATCACCTTCATAAGGGTCTTAAATAAAGTAATAAAAAAAATCATTTTGTGATACCATTCTATCATAACTTGGATTATATGTGACTCCACCATAGGTCTAGCTAGACATATCCATGTCAATGATAATGCTCCACAAAAAGGTCTAGAGCTCTATAAACTCTAAAAAATAATATCTAAAGGATAAAATGGTTCAAAATTGGTCTAACTTGGTCTAAGGGAGTTGTATATCCAAAATGGTTTATGTTATAAACTTAGTATAAAATAATCTAATGTCGAATGTCTAACACCAAATGTCTCACACACAAAAGGTCAAGTGTTTGTGTTTCAAAAAAAAATAGCTTATATTCCAAGAGAGGAAGAAGAAAGAAAATAGATATGGGTATGATTGAAAAATCTTTTTTGTTATGCGTGCATTAAATTATATGATTGCAGAGAGATCCTTTTTGGCTTGGGAGGAATGACCTACAAATAAGACAACACTAAAGTAAATGGTTGGTTAGATAGATAGCTAGGTGGAATACATAGCAACTTCCTTGGGGGATATAAATCTACACATTTCAAACAATCAAGTTTATAAAATAGAAGATAAATTACTTACATCAATAATCAAAAGGTACTAAAATTGAATACAAGAAATGTTTGATAAAGAAATAGACTATCATGACTAATATAATAATAAATAGATCAATAGTAATGCTAAATAGGTTGGGTGTAATTAAAAAAATAGGTTAAGGGTTTGTGAATAGATAGATAAAAATAAAATTGGATTTGGTTGAGCGTAGGTGGGTGAAAATAGCTCGTTATTATTTTCTACCATGATGACCATCAATAATTGGTGTGACCATTGGAAATTGAGGTGACCATCAATGGTTGGATAGATTGTCAGTGGTTGGATAGACCATTGGTGGTTAGGATGACCATCAATGGTTAATATGTGTTAGGCTTGGCTAATAAAAGGTCAGATTGATGGGATCTTAGAAGGCAATTATGGGAGATTGGTTTATTCTAGGCTAATTTTAAAATAAAAATAAAGTAATTGATAAATTGCAAATAAATATTTAGCTCACTAGAGGTTGATCTAGTGAACAATTGAGGTAGTTGGCTCATTGATGGGTCTTGGAATTATTTTATTAGAGTAATGGTACTTTGCTATTGGCTGAGGGGTGGCATCACTTTGGCTCTCTGACGTGATGGCTAGATTGTTGGATTGCTAGAAGAAGTGACCTACAAAGAAACTATAGATGCAAAAGCTATTGAGGTCTTGATCATTTTTTAACTCTTACTCCTCTTTTCTCATAGGAAGGAAAGTGAGGTATAATAAGATGTTTAACAATAGGTGTAACTTGTCTAAATTTAACTCGTACATGTATTGGCTCATATATGAATTAAGTGAGCTAATTATAAAAAAATAAGGTGGAATGAAGGGTTAGCTAAGTTGGTTTGGATGGTGGAACCTAACCATTAGTGGTTAGGATTATTGTTGATGGTTAAGGTGACCATCAATGGTCAAGGTCAAGTTGGGTTAAAATTATGGGTTTACCCAGTAGATCAAACTTAGGTTTGGTTTGGTTGGGTTTGAATTTTCTATGTTGGGCCCAAGGGGGTCCTAAGATGGTCTAGAGGTGCTTTGACATTTTGAACCATTATGTGTGGGTTTTTGGTGTCTACATTTTACCACTTTTTATTATGTAATTTGTATCAACAAGATATAAAAAAAAAAAAAAAAAAAATTGGGTTGAAGATTTGGTTGCCTCAAGAATGGGAAGAGCTGTTCCCCCTCAAACTAAGAAGTGATGAGGTGAAATAGATTCAGGTACAGATTTGATAAGTAGTGAAGGTGAGGATAAAAGGTGGTTGATAGATTGGGTACTAAAGCATAAATATATATACAAAGTGTGAAAAAAGTGTGATAGCCAAGATCATGCATTTATTAGGTTGCCATATTTAGTATAAATTAAGGTCAGTTCTAGAAGGATAAGTGATAAGTGGACCAAATGATCACATTTAGGTGTGGCATATGGGAACACTCATAAACATAAGTCTACTAATTAAGGTTTTTTTTATTGGTATCTAAGGTAGGAATTGATCCTAAGGAAAACACTAATTGGTCAGGTAAATTTACATGTTTTTTAAGTAGAAAATACTCCTAAGAAGACACAAATTGGTCATGTGTGTGCAAGGTAGTGTAAGTTCAAAAAAATAGGTTAACATGGTAATTGTTGTTATTGTGATCAAAAGGACTAGGTAAGATCATCATAAAATGTACATGAGTTAGGTCAAAATAGACCAATGATGAGGTGAGGAGGTGGTTGGTTGGGGAGGGTGGAGAAGGTAGTTTCTATGGGTGGGTACTTAGTGTGTGTTTTGAAAAAAGTGAAAAGTTGGTTGGTTGAAAAAAGTCCAGGATCCTAACCATCGATGGTCAGGGGCCTTAGGGTTGACTATCAATGATCACCTTGACCATTGATAGTCAGGTGGAAACCCTAAATGGGCAAAAATAAAAGTATGAAGTTGAGTCATTTTAACTCATTCTACTCTTATTTGACTTTAGCATCTAGTGTTTTTTATATATTGGGTATATTTGTTGGTGTTGACTATTAGTGGGTGATTGGGTAAAGGTGATTGTTGATTTGACTAAGTTAACTAATGAGGATGCATGGTGGGCAGGGTAGGTCATGTGGTTGGGTAGTGGGTCCTTGAATTCTTCCTTGACAATGATTGAGGAATGAGGTAGGGGATACATTACATTGGTAGTTTAGTTATGGTTTGGAAATGCATTTGAATTTGGGTGTTGTTATTGTTTATCATTGATTTCATGGAAGGGATTTGGGTTATTCCCTAAGTATTAGGGTTATTGGTTTTTATGTGAAATTAGTTGTTGATTTGGGTAATTTGTCAAGGGTAGGTTAGGTAGGGGTGGGTAGGAGATAGGAATTTATAGAAATTGATAAGTATTTGGGTGTTTTGGGTAGGTAGGGTTTGGTGGTTTCTATTAGTGGTCATGAACAGTGACCATCGATGGCCATTATAACTGTTGATGGTTGATGACCATCAACAAAAGGGTCACCTAATCATTAATGGTCACTATGACCATCAGTGGTCAATTAGGTTTGGTGATGTTTTTGAAAAGTTAGCTTAAATGTTTTAAGGTTTGAAGTTAATAGTGAGAGTTTTAGGTTTGATAGTTGAAGTAAAGGGTAGTGTTGGAGAGCAATAGGTAATAGTCAAATGGGTAAGGTAGGGTAGAGTGAAAAGAGGGTGATATAGTTTATATAGGTTAAATTTGGTAGTGAACTAAGTTTGTTTGCTAATGAACCTTGTAGGCACTGGAGTAGATTTAGATGTAGGATCAGGTGCCTCCTATTTTCTTTGAGATTTATCAATGGATGACCATAGTGGATTAGGCACACATGGAGGAGGTGGGACTTAGAGTAATGTCACAATATCATTACATGCCATGGGATGTAGTGATGATCATGGCCCTCATCAAGAGATGGGATATGGCCATGAACACATTTCTTTTACCCACTAGTGAGATGATGATCTTACTAGAGGATGTACACAGGATTACACAACTACATATTTGGGGTGAGTTGATCCATCACATTGAGCAAGAGGAGAGAGATGAGATCTTAGAGTTTCTATATAGAGGTGACCATGATCTTATCAAATGGCATGATAGAGGGTTTAGATACACTCAGCTATATCAGAGGGTGAGGGGTGAGAGGTGACTATTAATGATGATGATCATCATCATAGTATCATGCTTTGTTTTTTTAGATTTAAGTAGTAGGAGGTTCCCATATCTACTATTAGGGGTATCAGTTAAGATGTTGTTGGGTCGCATAGTCTTAAGTTGGGTGCTTATGTTGTTAGTTCAAATATATAAGGAATTATGGGGTTTTAGAGCTCATAGGATATATGGCATCAATGTTGGGTTTGTGTTACATTTTTGGGCATATGAGCACATTTGGGTTTATGACTAATGTGTATACTATGGGAGGGGTATGCCTAGATGGAGTTTAGATTTGCCTTTATGAAGTAGAGAGCTAATTTTGACCTCATAGGAGTAGGAGGTGGGGTATGTGATATAGATTGGTTTAGAGGTGCACTAGAGACCTTGGTTATTGATGATGTGATTTGGAGATCCTATGTTAGGTTTCTAGACTAGACTAAATACAAGAGACATACACTATCCCTATAGATCCATAAGTGGATCTTCGGTAGGAGGGATAGTGAGATAGAGCTCATCTTATTTGACAGGGTGTGGTGATAGTTTGGCCTAGTATAGGGAATTTTGGATCTATTCCCAAGGTATAGGTAGGAGGATACAAATCTTCTTCCCCCAAAGCCACAACCTATTCAAATTTTTATTGATCATGAGGAGTTTCTAGCTAGAGCTAAGGTAGATGATATAGGGTTAGTAGATGGTTACCCTATATGGTACTAAGCACTGTATGGGGTAGCAAATTTTTGTAGTGATGATGGTGTCAAGCATCCTATGGATGTTGAACTAGATGGTAGATGTCAATAGGTATAGTTATAAGGGGTTACCCCAAGTACATAGGTAGGATTAGTGTTATCCATAACACAGGCTTAGGTGGCAACTTTATAGGGTCAGATGACTACAACACAAAGTTAGATAGTTACTATTATAGGTGAGAGGGACTAGGCTAGAGCTATACTAGCTTTGGTTACCCAAGAGAGAGACTCCTTGAGATAGACTAAAGGAGGATCCAAAACACCTTTAGGAACACTAGAAACTATCCCCATGGCTTGATATCTAGCCATAGTAGAGGAATTACGCTACTATGAGGCCATTATCCTAAGATGTTATCCTGATGAGCCCTGATGGGGTGAGTACATATCTAGTTTGGTAGGTGGTAATAGAATGACAATACCATATCAGTGGGTTACTTCTGTAGGTGGATAAGTAAGGACCTCAAGAGGATAGACACTAGGAGGTAGCGATGCCCTAGGAAATAGTAGTGCCCCAGGGGCATTGGGATACTATATTGTATTGTATATCATTTTGATACCAGCCCATAAGCCATGTGGTGAGATGTATATTTTAAGAGATAGATATGCATATTTTTGTATACATTATGATGTTATAGATGATAGAATCATGATTTATAGATATGATCCTCATTTATTTCTTATCG
This sequence comes from Torreya grandis, assembly GCA_037957365.1. Classification (NCBI taxonomy): domain Eukaryota; kingdom Viridiplantae; phylum Streptophyta; class Pinopsida; order Cupressales; family Taxaceae; genus Torreya; species Torreya grandis. The sequence continues at coordinate 1,395,622 of JARHVA010004239.1, read as the reverse complement.
TTCATGGCTTGTGATTTGATATTTAAGTTCATGATGTTGATTATAGTTATATTGATCGTTGATGATGCTATATTGATTATGCTTATATTATGGATATTAATATGGATGTAGACTCACCTAGATAGGCATGTGATGAGATGAATTTTTTTTATGTTCATATGATATTGATGTGATAATGATGTTCATGCTAAAATTTAATGAGTATATGCTTCCTTATTTAGATTTAGACATGTGATACAAATGGTGTTTTTTATTGTTTGCTCATGGAAGCTATGATTTTTATATGATGATGGATATGCTAATTATTTGTGATTTTACTTATGATACATGTTGATATGATCTTATTATTATGGTTATATTTATTAAGATAAAACACATAAATTAAGTTGAATAATAACACTAGATGTGAAAAAATTAATATAAACAAGATACAAACGTTGTAGTGAATATATAAACTAGTCATGAATGTATAAAAAGGGGCCATGATGCTTTTTATTTAGTAAAGTCTAATACAACACCCTATTGTTCCCAAAATCAACTTAGCCCATTTTTGGGAACAACCCCCTACGAAACTTGTCTGTTTCATCTTTCGTCTCTCTAAGTTTGTTTTTGAGACAAGTTTTTAATTCATTCTCATTTTGGCCCAGGAACTAAGAGTAGTTACAATCTCGTTGCGACCAAGAAACCCCCCCCCCCCCAAACTGCCTCTTTTAGAGTTGATGTCTTTTCTTCCATTTTTGTGCAAGGGTGGCAAAAATTGCGGCCAATGCATTTTCCCTTTGAGATGCAAGGGCGGCAATTTTTGCCTCCCCTACATTTTTGCCTGCAAGGGTGGCAATTTTTGCCGCCCCTGTATCTTTGCCTTCAAGGGCAAAAATTTGTACTGCCCCTGCATTTTTGCCTGCAAGGGCGGCAATTTTTGTTGCCCCTACATCTGCACTAACTGGAACATGCAAGGGAAGCAATTTTTGCCACCCCTACATGCCTCAAATTTTGTGCATGACATTTATTGCCACATGCGACAAGTTGTTGGGGGCATTTTTCACCCCATATAACTTGATTTGGAGCTCATTTCTTTTCATTCTTCGTCCTCTCCTCCTATCCTCTACCTCTGGATGATCCAACGAATGGGTGAAATCACATTTTGGTGGATTTGGGCTTGTCGTGCATGTGGTTCTCGAGGTAGGTCTTGATTTTAGCATTTGCTTCTTTTATTTTCTTGTTCTTTACTTTGTTAATATGCTTTTGTCATTGTTGGGGTTTGATTTTTGTTGTTGTTTTGGCCGGTCAGCCTTCTCCTGGGGGGGTGGTGATTTTCATCATCTCTCACCTCCCACTCCACGTCGGCCTTCCCATCTTTCTTCCTATGTTGGGGTGGAAATTTTTGCCACCCCTCTCCTTTGCCTCCATTTTTTAACAAAAAACCCACATGGGCAGAGATTTTCATCGCCTGTGCCTCTTGGCCCCCAAGCCTTTTACTTGTGTGGGTGGCAAATATTGCTACCCACATAAGCCTTACGTGCTTGGGTAGTGAAATTTTCCACCCACGCATCCCCCAGCTAAAGACTTGCATCGGCAGTAGATTTTGTCGCCGATGTAGGCTCAATATGCAGGGGCAGTGATTTTTGCCACCCCTACTTTTCTTTTCCCGACCTGCAGAGGTGGTGAATTTTACCACCTATACAGGCTGATCCTGCATGGGCGGTGAATTTTTTTGCCCTTACATTCTATCAATTTCTCCTGTAGGGGTGGTGAATTTTGCCACCCATGCATTCCTCCTCCAAATTTTTCTAACTCCAGAGGATTTTTCATCTTTTCCTTTCTTTCCCTTCCTTCCTCATTTTCCACACCTTTTTTTGACTTGGCCTTTTAAAAGCATCCTACCTTGGTCATGATCACTTGATATGCAAATTCTCCAACTCGCTCCCTTTTCCCTAATTATGTGATCATGGCTACAGTTCTTTCTGAAGGCTCTTGCTCATCAACACCCATCTAATCGAGACTAGTTCCAATGTCAGAAACGTCTCCCAAAAAGACAAAGACAATGAAGTAAAAGCACCAGGGCATCTTCCTGATCACTGCGGTCACCTCCAATGTTGATGACATCTGGGACACCGAAATTGGCCACATAGATATGGCCGAGTTTGTAGCTCAAACAAAGGTGATGAACCCAAGCTCTGAAATAAAGAGGATAATTGAAAGCAACATCCACTTGGTTGCCACTTTCCCAGTGGCAACACATCATACAGAGTTCATCCTCCAATGTGCTTGCTTCTACAACAAAGAGACGAGGTCAGTCTCAGACTCCAGTGGCAATGTGATAATTTAGCTAGATCCTGAGTTCATCGACAAAGTCTTCATGTGCCCTCCTACTACTGAAGTGTTGAAGATCAACTTCATAGAAGCCTAGAAGGAGTATGACAAGGACCCTGAAAGGGCAAAGAAAGTCATGAATAATAGGTGGTTGAAGACACCCAGAACCAATCTATCTAGATGGCCACAAAAATTTTTGAGGAGCAATTTTATTGAAGAAGTCAGTGACTTGATCACCCTTCTCAGTAAAGTGTGAGGCCTCCTGTCTTCCTCACAGTTTCATGATGGATGTACCCATTTATTAAAATCATCCTTCAGGGTAAGCAGGTCATCTTTTAGGGTGAGTAGATCAGCAACACCCTTCATGAGAAGCTAACCAAGGTACAGACTTCTTCTAAGTTTTATATGACCTCTTACCTCATGTACATAGCTGCCTTGATGTGAACCTTCCCAGGTTTAACAATCGAAGGGGATAGAAAGACCACCTCGGTCTACTCATATTACCCCCAAATGACTCTACTAGAATCAACCCACCATTTCAAAAGGGTAAATGATGCTTTCTTTTCCATATTTTTATGCCTCTTCAACCCTCAGCTTGAATAGAAGAGAGTATCAAATGAGGCTTGGATGATTGTCAACGACTACAAGTGTATGTTCCTCCAATTTCCCACCTTCTACTATCTTCGGGTTGGCTTTTACTAAGGCTATCCCTATATGCTCCCCAGGTTCCCTTCTGACAAGTTGGTTCTAATGGAACTTTGTCCACAATTGATTGTCATGCATACTAAACAAATGGAGCTAAAAAATCTAGGTTTTAAGTTTCCAATTGAAATTGGTAGGTATTCTATTGTGACAGCAACCAAAGCCAAAGTCATGGAAATAGAGATGCAGTTGGTCACTCTGAATCAGTTTAAAAGAAGGGATAAATTTGACTACAGGGGAGTTAAGGACAAGATCAGGCGGAAGACTCAATTCCATGAGCCCATGATTGAAGACATCTGGATAGACCTGAGGATAGCTAAATAAATTAAGAAGATGGACTATTGCAGGCTGACCCTAGAGCAAATTGAGTATTTGGGACTTGTAGAGATTCCCCCAAATCAAGCCGATGATGGGAACAATATCAATAATAGGTACCTGGCTGAAAATATTGTTGGCTCCCCTCTTCCTCCAACTCAGTGGTCTCAGAAAGAACTAACTTCTCTGAGGAAGAGATTTGAACCAATATTGGCTAACACCAATGATTGGTTAGCAGCCAAAGGGATTGTACTGAAAGAATTTATCATAGGATCTGAGGCTAAATTCCAAGTAGAGATGAGGAAGAAAGAAAAAAATAGAACCAAGAACAAAGGTGATGTTCCTTCCCCATCTAGGCCTCACAAGCCTAGAATCATCTTTGTTTTTAAAAAATCAAAGACTACTAAAGAGCCAAAAGCAGTGGCTAAAGGAATTGTAGAATAGAGCTCTCAGGCACAGGTAGCCCAACCAATGGAGACAGATGATCAGCCTTTAAAATAGCAAAAGACTGAGCCTCCACCTTCCCAGGAGGAGGCAAAATCACTCCAAAGCGTCTCTCCTTCTCCACCTCAATCTCCTATGGCACCCCCTTCTCCTCTCTCTCCTATTAGTGTTCCATCTTCTAGAGTTACCTCTCCTTCCAGAGTTGTATTTGGCAATCCTCAGGGCACTTTTAGAGGTACTCCTCACTCCTCTGGGTCCATTCCTAGTTTGTCATCTCCTTCTTTTAATCTAGGAGAAAGTTCTACACAAGAGCCAGAATCGATGATCAATACAGTTTTGCCTGTTACTCCAACTGTGACCACTGTCACTACTAGTAGTGTAGAAGATACCATAGTAATACTAGCTAAGGGAACCATTGCCACGACAGGTACTTCTCCTCTCCTACCATGGATGTCAGCTTTCACACCCAAAAGAAAAAAGTTAGCCATCTCTCCAAATGACTTCGATTTTGGCAAAATAGTGCCGGTGAAAGCTAAGGCACCTAAAAGGCCAAGGATCCTATCAAAATTGGTCGAGGAAAAGGGGAAGAAATTCCTAGAAATAGCTAAGCCTCCATAGGATGCAACCCTTGAGGGTTTTGAAATGAGAAGCTATTCCATCTCTCGTGTTGAACTTGGCAAAGTTACTCACGAAGGTGCAAAAAGTGATCTTCAGTCTGCTATGGACATCATAGTCTAGAAATTTGACTGAGAAAAGGAGATGAAAGATTATTATAAGGCCAAGATAGAGCAACTGATGACAGTAATAAGGAATTTCACTCTTCCCCCTGAAGCGGCAACTCTAGAGGCCTTCTCCATAGATGACCCTATCATTCAAAAGGTGGAGGACTTACTTGAAGGGGAAAGTCCTGGAAGACTACGTTGAAAAAATGCATATTCAGGGAGTTTCCTTGCTTACAAAGGTTGCTAAAAAGATGGACAAAATGAAAAAGGTAAGGGTAGAATTAGATGACCTGGTCTCTCTTATCTCTCAGGAGGTTGATAGTTCAGAAAAATATCTTAGCAAATGGAGGGAGATGAAGGATCTGAAGAAAATCACCTTGATATCTATCGGTGTCATCTCTAGCAAGGACTCTTATGTTGAGATCAAGGAGTCACTGATATATAGGATATAGGTACTCAAGGATTTAATTGAGGATCTCAAAGCTTCTAGGGATGCTAGTGAGAAGAACGACACAAGTCTACTCAATAAACTAGAAGAACTGCCCTACAACCTCACTTCTAAAGATAACCAATTTCTCTCAGCTGAAGAAATGATCCAAGGTTTTAAAGGGATGATTCAAAGAGACTTTGAAGAAAAGACCTTCTCAATGACTTCTATGGACAATGTCTTGGATACTCAACTGACTCTAGACAATCTAAAATCTAGGTTAACTAGTCATATTAAAGTAATCACAACATTGAAGGATTCTTTAATCAGAGCCAGAGTCATCTCAAAGAACATGGTTGCGCTAGACAACATAGGAATTCAGGTATCCATCACTATGTACAATGCTCATTTGAAGAAATCTGGCAGCAAGAACTGAATTTTTTCTCTCTTCTCTCTTCTTCTTTCCTTATGCACTTTTGTCTTGTGAAAAATGCATGCAATTTTGTAATATGTAATTACATGTAAAAAGTTTGGAAAAATATCTCAAAGTCAAAGACGAGTCATCTTTGACTAAGATATTTTTGTATTTTATTATTTTCTAAATTTTGAGAGTTTCTCCCTATATATAGTGGAGACCTCTTTTGTAAATAATCTTAGATAATAGAGAGCAAAAACTCTGCAAAAATTGAAACACTTTTTGAGACTTTGTGCTCAAACTTGTAAATCATATTTTGTTAAATGAATGAGAAGCAGGTTTATTTTAGACTTTGTGTTGAAATTATGTGTTATTTAGTAAATAGTTCTTATGTCCTTTTTCCTGGTAATATCTTGTTTATCTGATTTAATAAGCAAAGTGGGTGTGTTAATATTATCTGAGAACGTTTCTAAAAAATACAAGATAGACTTTGAGCTATTTTTATCTTTGTGATTCAGTTATCTTTTGTAGTTTCAGGGGAAGACTTTGTGCTTCATTTCATTCTACAGTTACGTTTGTTCTAAATTGGTGAAGGAGGCTATGGAAGACTTTGTGCTTACGTGAGTTTCTTTGTGAAATTTTGTTATTTACTTCAGGTGATTTCCTGCTCTAGGTTGGATACCATTCCTAAAAGAAGAGGGATGTTATTGACCCACTACCAAGATTTCTCTCTCTTGCTTCTTGTACATCACCTCTGAAAAAAGAGGTGTATGTTATTCTACCACCCCATGTGTTATTTTTTGCTTAATTATACATATATATTCAGTGTATAAATATTAATAGGGAACCTCCCCTTGATGATAGGAGAGATTTACCTCATCCAGATCTGGTAAACCCAAACTTCTCATGGTGTAAATCTCCCTATGCTATGGTTGATATACCCATTTTGTCATCAGTTACTTGACGACAAAATATTCACCCAACACACCCAAAGTTACATTGGTTTAAGGAACATAAGCCCATCAAATGCTTCACTCTAGTGTCTATTATTTGGTTAAAAGGTGTCTTGATCACATAATGTCAAGTGAGCTTAAAATCCCTTGCTTGTATTGTATAAAGGGGAGATGGATGAGAAATGGAACTTTATTATGAGACTATCATGCATGTTCTGAAGGTTACCAAGGAGTCGATATAAATAAACATATCTCATATAAGACATAGATTGATCGATGCAATAAGTCTACTCATGAGAGCTGATTGTGGATTTCAAAATTATAGCTTATGAGAGCTAATTGTGGCTTTCAAAATTATTTTGTTTTATCTTTTTTAATGGGTCTTTTTCTTATTTATTTTTTCTTAGAGGGTTGGGGAAGCTGATTGATGTGGGAAGCTTCCAAGAAATTACTTGCTTTGACAAATGTTTAACTCAACCATCCTTCAAGGGAGTGGTCTAAGTTTGTGTGCTTTGCTTAATGATTTTGATAGTTATCCTTCAAGGGAGTAGTCTACCTTATTTTAAGAAATTTTAATATATTTCCAATAGTTATCCTTCAAGGGAGTAATCTTTGAATGCTAGGAATGACCCATGATTGGTTTTGGTTATGACTTTATTTTTTCTTGTTTGATTTTACTTGACATATAATTGCTTATATAGGCTTAAAGGTTAACCGTTATGAAGGAAAAATTAAAATAATAAGATGGTTTATTAGGTGTAAAGATGTTTAGGTGACAACAATCATGGGAATCTATCCTATAAAAGGGGCATAAATTACCATGAGAATCATGCCATGGGTAGATCCATGCTACTCATTGTTTCAATTAGTTCAACATAAAATAAGGAGATGAATGTGGTTTTTAAGCAAGGGATGAGATTAAGTTAGATAAAAGGTGGATTTTGATCTATTAAACAAAAGAAAGGATGCAGATGTGAAGCATTGAGGGGATAAAGTTCTAAGTTACCTTTAAGATAGGACAACCAATAAGATCTTAATCCATACTTATGAGTTATGATATAAGGTCGAAGACAATTGAAAATAAACTTGCCTCCCTTGTTTTTCTCCATATTGGTGACATGTTGGTTTTAATTTAAGATGAGATCTCTAAAGTTGAAGTCTCACACTTTAAGATTTTTTTTATAGGCACATTTGATTAATTATTGATATACATGAAGATAGGTGAGGGTGGCTAAAAGATGTTCATCAAGTAGCTCAAGTTGAGATAAATAGCATTAATTATAATCATCTTCAAAAATGAGCTCGTGTAAAGATATACAAAGTGATGGGATTTAGAATTCAGGAGGTAAGATAGCCTATGCTCCAATCACAAGAGAGAAAGGGGTAGCACCCATAGGGATTTAGATGCTAGTATGATAGGCTCATAAGTTAAATGGGATGTGCAAATGCCAATCCTAACCAGATGCATTAACCATTTTAGTGAGCATGTTATTAAGAGTTTTTTAGAGGCTTCTACCTGACCATTCACTTGAAGGTGATAGGATGATCAGAAACTTAACTTAATATTGAATGCATCACAAATACCCTAAAACTTGTTTATTTTTAAAATATTTTCCATTGTTAGTGATAATTTTGAGAGGAACACTAAAATGGTAGATAATGTGATGGTTGATGAAGTTGACAATATTTTTCACTTTGGTTGAGACTAAAGGAATGGCTTCTACTCATTTGGTAAAATATTCAGTCATAGTGATGATATAATAGTGTTATTATGAAGAATGGGGTTTAATTTCACTAATAAGGTCCAAACCCCATTGTGAGAAGGGCCAAAAATTAGTGGATACATGAGACCATGGCTAGGTGCATGATGTTAATTGGCATGTTATTTACATTTAACACACTTTTTCACATAATCACAACAATCTTGGTTAAGGGTAGGCCAGTAATAGCCAAGATGAAGGATGTGTTTAGTGATGGCTAGGCCACTAAAGTGTCCCCCATAAATCCCATCATGTGTTTCCTTGATAACATGAGAGGCTTCATGACTTCATAGGAAATGGAAAACGAGGCCATCAAAGCTATAGTTATAAAAAATTCTCCTCATAATGGTATAACATGAGGTACTTTGGATAACTACTCTTTAAGCATTCTTTTAAAGACTAGAAGGAATTATGGTGAGGTTAAGATAGTCAATGGTTTGCTAATACCAAAGATCCAATTAGATCTCCTCCACCTTGAATATGGTGGGAGACGTTGGTTTGACATAAGAGGGTTGGGTGAGTTTGTGGATAACAATAGATATCTTAGAGTCAGAGGGTGTAGATAAGATCTAACAGGTGAGGGAAGCCATGGTGTTGGGAAAATTATTGGTAGATCATGGTGTGGATTGGATATCATAGTGCTCAAATGATGTTAAGAGATCATCAACTAGTTAAATATATTATTTCAAAACATCATTCTTACACTAGTAAGAGCTATTAATTTGATTAACCACTAGCTGGGAATTGCCAAAGATGTTTATCATTTTGAATCCCAAGGTTAACATAGTTTTAAGGACTATGATTAGTGATTTTCACTTAACCATATTGATGGTACATTCAAAATATATCTTAAAGGATAAAGGAAGAGGTTCATCATGAAGGGGAATAAAGATAATGTCATCTCCCCCACCACATTGACACTTTGATCCATTGAATAATATGGCTGCCTGATAGGTGAAGTAAGCTTGAGATAAGGTCATAATGGACTCATTGAAAAAATTAAGAGGAGGAGGTTAGTTGTCTACTAAATGTGCTTCATCCAAGTGGTTGGCAATGATTTACCCCTTAATTGACTTCTACTAAATAAACTCAAGGTCAAAATCTATTAAAAACATGAGGCACTTAGCCATATGTTGATTTTGGTATGTCTTAGAGTATGTATATGTTAGGATCCTGTAGCTCACTCTGATACCAATTGTTAGTACCTTAGAGCTCAATTGATTACTATTGTATATAAGCAACTAAACATAGAATTAAACCAGAAGTAATAAGTAACTAGAATTCAGAAACAATAAAGAATAGGTGATACGAGAAACAATACAATCTATATTCAACTCATCCAGAAGGAAATACAATGAATTAATCTCACTCTTTCCACACCTCTTGGATGTCCAGTAATTCTCCCTCAAGATTTCTCTCTCTCTCTCTCTCTCATAATTAATTACAACCAACTCAAACACTGAGTTGTTCCCTCCAGTGACAATCAACCCAATGGTTGTTGTTGCCTACCTTCCAAGTGACAATCAACTCAACCGTTGTTGCCTCCTTGCTTCAGCAGATCTTCTTGATCTTGCACCTTGCATATCTAATTTATCTTGCTTACTTGTAGGTCTTCCTAATCTTACCTATAGATCTTCTTGGTCTTGCACCTTGTAGACCTTCTAGATCTTACACTTGACAATCTAATCCTTTAGTCCTTATTTTACAATACAGCCCCATGGGTCTCTTAAATAGATCCCAAACCAAACAATAATTAGAAACATAGACTCAAGACTAAAATTAGTCTTTACATGCAAACTAACTATTCATCTAAAGTTAGAACAATTCTGGAAACACACAGATGACCGATGCCTATCTCTGTCTGTCTAGAGATGACTGATGTCAGCTGATGCCTAACTGATGTTGGCAGTTATCAGTCAATACTTGACTGATGTCGGCAGTCTGACTGATGTCAGTTACTATGTAACCCAACAACCTCCACATTTGCATACCTGTGAAGCTTTTAGCTCCACAACTTAACAATCTCCCACTTGTAGATAAATAGTTGCACCTGTACCTATACCTGTACAACAACATCCTCTAATTTGTTTCCGGCTTGTATCTCCATCTTCAAATTCAATATTGAACACCAACAAAATTTGAATGAAGATTCAACTTCTCCTTTGTTACCGGCTTTGTTAACATACATACAGGATTCCTATCTGTATGGATCTTTTCCAGCTTCAACTGTCCATCCTCCAATACCTATCGAATGAAGTGGTACCTAAGCTATATATATCTAGCTCTTGAATGAAAGGTTGAATCCTTTGCCAAATGAATTGCTCTTTGACTATCATTGTACAATCTGCAACTCTCTTACTCCTTTCCCAACTTTTCCATGAACTGAGTCATCCATATCATTTCCTTTCTAGCCTCTGTGACTGCAACAACCTTCTGCAACTTTGAAATCTAGCTAACCACCATTCCACCAATAGTGAACACATATCTTGTGGTGCTTCCCCTGCCATCCAAGTCACCTTCCATATCCAAATCTACATACCCATGTAGAGAAGTGTTTGACCCTACATAGCATAAATCCCTGCCACTGGTCCCTCTCAGATATTTGAGAATCCACTAAATTACTTTCCAGTGCTCCTTTCCTAGATTGGCCATAAACTTTCTGACAACTCCCACTACTTGGGCAATATCAGGTCTATTACATACCATGTACTCAACCTCATCATGTGATTTAGGACACTGTTCTAAGCTCAACTTGAACTGTCTAGCCATAGGTGTACTTATCGATTTTGCATCCTGTAAATTGAACCTCTCCACTACCATATTCACATAATCCTCTTGAGACAAAATCAACCTGTGATTTTCCCTGTCTCTAGAAATACTCATGCCAAAGATTTTTTTTGCTCCTAAATTCTTCATGGCAAATGTCTGAGCTAATTTTACCTTTAGTTCAGTAATTCCCTGCATGTGTGACCCTACAACAAGCATATACACTACATACAGTAACAGGATAATGTAGCTACTATTATCCAAACTAGTAAAATAAACACAATGGTCACATTAACATTGACTAAAGCCATGCTTTGTCATAAACTTGTCAAACCTAAAATACCATTATCTTGGAGCTTGCTCAAGACCATATAACTTGACCTTCTGTCTCACCTGTCCATTCTCTTCTTTATTTAACCTATAAATCCATTCATTTTTTAGTACTTTCTTTTCAACTAGCAACTCAACCAAATCCCACATTTGGTTCTCTCCCAAGGAATCAATTTCCTCATTCATGCCATGCTCCCACTATTTCCTAAATTCTACCTACATTGCCTCTTCAAAACTTCCTAGTTTTCCACCATCAGTGAGCAACAAGTAGTATAAAGAAGGGGAATAATGAATTTGAGGCTTATTTACCCTTTCAGACCTCATCATGGGCATTTAAGACTCCTTGAAAGCTTGCTGTCTGCCCAAATTTCATTCTAACAGTGACCAATCTCTGTCATCTCTGGCTGACCTCGATCTACACCCAATTGATGTGGATTCCACTTTATCACTGACATCAATTTCCTGACTGACGTCGGTGTCCACCTGCCTAACATCACCAACTTTGGTCTCCACCGAATCGACGTCGGTTCTTGCCTGATTGACGTCGGTTCTCACTTGATCGATGTCGGTATCTATGTTTTCCTGTGAGTGATGATTTTTACACGCGAGCTCATTTTGGATCATAACCATGTCTAAATTGCCTTACTCAGATTTATTCAGCCTCTTGAGCTGATCACTTTCCATCACCTTCTCATTGAAAACCAAGGATTTCCATGTCTTAAATGTGTCAAAAACATTAGATTTCCTATTTATGAAATACTATGATCCTCCAATAGAAGTTCCCTGAGTTGGTCCCCACACATCTGTGTGAACAAGCTCCAACTTGTGTTCCTTCTTTGTTGACCCAGTTTTGAGAAACCTCACTTTCTTCAGTTGCTTACAGAAATCTCGATCTATGCTTTTCAAATCTAAAAGCTTGCCTTTTGACTTAAGAACATCCATTCCCTTCTCACTCATGTGACCAAGCCTACAGTGCCACATCTTTGCATCTACATCTGAAGTAGATAAAATAGAAAGAGAATCAATAATACAAGTAGATAGATAAAGTGTACCTACTTTCTTACCTCTTGCTAAAACAAGTGCACCCTTGGAAACTTTCCAAGATTCTGCTATGAGAGTTACTATGCAACCCTCATCACCCAACTTTCCTACAAAAATTAGATTCCTCTTTAGGATGGGTACATGCATGACATCCTTCAACACCCATGTGTTGTCGTTCTACAATTTCAGCTGCACTTTTCTTTTGCCAACAATTTGACAAGGCTCACCATCCCCTAAATATTTTTTTCCAAAGTCTCCAAGGACATAATCATGGAAAAATTCTTTTTTTGGGGTTGCATGGAAAGAAGCACCAGAATCTAAACCCCATGATTCTACTTGACTATCCAAAGAAAATATAAGAGCATCCAATGCAACAATACCTGCATCATTTGCTTCTTTATTACCTTCATGTTGATCTTCTTTCAACCAACAATCTTTCTTTGCATGTCCTTTCTTTCCACAATTCTAGTAGGTTATACTACCATTTCTGGATTTGGATCTACTGCCTATCTTTGACCTTGATTTCCCTTGCTTGCTTTTCTCTCTTTGCCTTCCCCTGATTTCAACACTTAAAGCATTACCTGATGATTCCCCTATGCTTTTCCTACGAATTTCTTCATTCAAGATTACACTAACAACATCATCAACTTTCAAGATATTTGAAGCAGATGCAGTATTACTAACTACCATTACCAAGCTATGCCAGCTTCTAGGTAAAGAGCATAAGATTAAGATAGCCTTAGTTTCATCATCAAAAACTATTTTGACTAAAGTTAATTGATTTACAATTTCATGGAAATCATTAAGATGACTATATACAGATCCACCTTCTAGCATTTACAAATTAAATAATTGCTTCATAAGATATACCTTATTCAAAGCTAAGGGTTTTTCATATAAATTTGCCAAAGTATCCATTAAATCTACCATTGACTTTGCCTGAGATAAGTTGGAAATCACAGAAGAAGCCAGGCTCAACCTGATAGCTCTAAGAGCCTTTTTGTCAAGAACATTCCATTCTTAATCTTGCATACATGTGGGCTTACTTGAAACCCCACCCAACGGTAAGTACAAATCTTTCTGATACAGATAATCTTCTATCTGCATCCTCCATAATTGATAATTATTGCCATTGAATTTCTCCATTCTTAGTTTACTTTCTTCTACCATTGCTTTACTCCCACTCAATCAAAAACCCCTGAGAGTGAACTTGTAATCAACAAACACTAACCTGCTCTGCCACTTGTTAGTGATCCTAGCTCTGATACCACCTATTAGGATCCTATAGCTCACTCTGATACCAATTGTTAGTACCTTAGAGCTCAATTGATTACTATTATATATAAACAACTAAACATGGAATTAAACCAGAAGTAATAAGTAACTAGAATTTAGAAATAACAAAGAATAGGTGATACAAGAAACAATACAATTTGTATTCAACTCATCCAGAAGGAAATACAATGAAGAAATCTCACTCTTCCCACACCTCTTGGATGTCTAGTAATTCTCCCTCAAGAGTTCTCTCTCTCTCTCTCACAATCAATTACAACCAACTTAAACACTGAGTTGTTCCCTCTAGTGACAATCAACCCAATGGTTGTTGTTGCCTACCTTCTAAGTGACAATCAACTCAACCATTATTGCCTCCTTGCTTCAGTAGATCTTCTTGATCTTGCACCTTGCAGATCTAATTGATCTTGCTTACTTGTAGATCTTCTTGATCTTACCTGTAGATCTTCCTAGTCTTGCACCTTGCAGACCTTCTAGATCTTACACTTTAGGATCTAATCCTTTAGTCCTTCTTTTATAATACAACCCCATGGGTCTCTTAAATAGATCCCAAACCAAACAATAATTAGAAATGCAGACTCAAGACTAAAATTAGTCTTTACATGCAAACTAACTGTTCATCTAAAATTAGAACAATTTTGGAAATGCACAGATAACCAATGTCGGTATCTATCTGTCTAGAGATGACCGACGTCAGCCGATGCCTAACCAATGTCGGCAGCTGTCAGTCAACACTTGACTGATGTCAACAGTCTGATCGATGTTGGTTACTGTGTAACCCAACAACCTCCACATTTGCATATCTATGAAGCTTTTAGCTCCATAACTTAATAATATACTTTAGTGGGTTGATATTGGTTATGACATAGGTTTTGTGGTTAAGAAGGTCGTGGTGAATTTTTGTGGCCATGAAGACTAAAACTAAGCAAAGTTTCTTGATATAGGTGTATTGATTATCATATTCTATAAGCATATGATTGATGTAGTAGATGGCTTGCTCTTTGTGTTGTTCATCCTGATGAGCAAGCATTGCCCCTAAAGGGTGGTTAGTGGCAAAGGTATAAAGGTATAAAGGTTGGTCATCCTTGGGAGGGGTGAGGATAGGTGAATACAAAAGGTACTTTTTGAGTGAATCAAAGGCCCTTTGATAGTTTTCATTCCACTTAAAAGGTACATCATTCTTCAGAAGGTGATTGAAGGGTTGACATCAATCTAAGAGTTGAGAGATAAAATGATGAATAGTTTGAAGCTTCCCCTATAAACTATAAAGTTTATTGAGATTCATTAGAGGAAGCATGTCTAAGATTATTTTGATTTTGGCAGGATCAACTTCAATTCCCCAAAGGTAAATGATAAAGCCAAGGAGATTTCTTGACAAGACCACAAAGATGCACTTCTTAGGGTTAAGGTGGAAATGGTAATTGATGAGGTTCTCAAATATTATTTTGAGAATGGCCAAATGATCCTTACAAAATTTATATTTTTTAAGAAGGTCATCCACATAGTCTATGGTTTGAATAAAAATTAGCATACCAAAATCTAGGTTCAAAATGTTCCAAATAGGTCTAAACTATGAAAATAAAGGTTGCTAGGTCTTTTGTCCAAACACAACATTAAAATCTAGGCTCAAAATAGGCATGTGCTAGGATTTTTGGCCAAACGTGGCATAAAAAGCTAGACTTGAAACAAAGGTGATGATTTTTAATCTAACAAACTTGGAGCACTTCGGCATAGACCTAGCATAAGAAATCAAACATAAAATTAGTTGATCAGGATAAGGCATAAGACAAAAGGCACATGGAGAGAGACTACTTTCTCCCAAACAAAGGGAACAAACAATAATGAAAACTAGGCTCTTTTATACAAATAAGTTAAAAAAATGAATGGTATAATGGCACTTAGGAAAAGATCCAAGTAATAGTTCTCAAAACATGGGTAACAAATTAACCTAAGTTATGCAACCCAAAGGATAAATATCATAATGACATTATCATTCTCTAAAAATGTAAGAAATGTATTGTTTCAAATATTCAAAGGCACAAAATTTGAAATGAATTAGGAA
The DNA here is from genome assembly GCA_037957365.1 of Torreya grandis. Classification (NCBI taxonomy): domain Eukaryota; kingdom Viridiplantae; phylum Streptophyta; class Pinopsida; order Cupressales; family Taxaceae; genus Torreya; species Torreya grandis. Next base: position 1,380,079 of record JARHVA010004239.1, on the reverse strand, counting down.
ACATAATGTTACCCATTTAAATCAAGTGACACACATGCAAACAAGTTTAGTAAAAGTCTAAGGCACATTTGTGGTGAAAAATGGTCAGCATAACTCCTCCTCAGAAAAATTAATGGTGCATAAACAAACTCATTTTGACATGGCATAAATAAAAAAATAGTTTTAGACTCAAAACATGAAACAATAAAGGATGTAATGACATAACATCTAAAATGTAACATCTTATATCCTAACAAGGTTTGGTCAAGTGGGGTTGTCTAAAACTTACAATTTATGACCATCTAGATGGTCCCAAGTGTGGTTAGCTTAAGATATGAAACACATAAATTGAGTTCATCATGATAAACTTATCATGCAAGGGTCTATTCATTTGCATGATGATTCCATATGTGGAGTATTTAATGGAATCTTTTGGTTGACCAGACCTAACTCAGGCATTCAATATAAAAGTAGAGGTTATCTACTCAACAACCTAGCTCTCACAGTATGCATATCATAATTTTTATACCCACCATGGAGTGGGGTTAAAACACTATCAGGAGATGAAGCCCTAGGTCAATGATTTCCTATATAATTCTTGAGAGGAAATGACCTCCCCTTCACAAGCCAAATTGCATGAAAATAAAACTAGGTATAAATACTTTAAGGTCATTTTTAGATCACCCAAACCATGCAATTTTTGGGGAGAGCCTAGACAACTTTCTTTTTATGCCTTGGAATAGGCACAAATACAAGTAAAATTATGATTTTGATCACTCAAGTTCCCTATAGGGGATTGGGGGAGAGCATACATGTGTTATTCATTTTTTGAAAAAAAATAAACAATTTCAAATAGACATTTTTAATGAACTTGAAAGCTAAGTGAAGGTTTGTTTCATGTACCAATTTTAAATGTTCAATTAAATTCATCACTTGGCCCCTTAGCTTAAGTGTGAAAGCTTCAAAATATATGTTCATAAAAACCAATCTAATCAAAACCATCTGTATAAATTCAGAAATGCATCATGTCCATAAATCAATCTTATCTCAAAGAAGATAAATCATACCATCCACTTATGATTGGGGACACATTTTTAAAGCAAGAACATGACCAATATGGGGATATTCTAGACTCAATTAGAGGATCTCTTACCATAATACACCATGCTAAGGAGGGTCCCAAATCCTTCATTATAACACAATCATGCAATAACCTTAAAAGGGTCTTAATTTTTGATATTTCACCTAAACTAATATTGATTAAAGTAAATCTAATCTAGTGTTAACCAAAGCTTATAGCACAACATGAGGGGTTAGTAAACAATCAAAACATGTATAGGAGAATATTAATTAAGCTAAGTATGAGTAAGAACCTAATACATGGAATATGAAGAGTAATATTATTTGAAGATAATACTTATGCTACTTCTATCTACTAAAGAGAGGAATAAAGTTAGAGAATACGTACCTGAATGATGAACCCATCAAGACTCAATATCTCCCTCGGCCAAAAGGGATTCACAAGAGGTTATTTTGGTTTTTAAAGAATCACTAAGAAATGCCAAATCATCCAATACTTCTCCATAAGACTATATTCTCCAAGTATAAATCTAAAGCTAAGACTCCTCAAGTAGAATGGTGGAAGAGAAGATTGTAAATAAGCATGAGTGAATAATAACTCTTGATGAAATAATGATGAAATTATCTTGTATATAAAAGTAGATTTGACCCTAAACCATTTTAAAAATCTCATCCAATAAGGTTCACGTAGTCAACCTAACATAATTTTGGATAAATAATTTAGTAGATCATGAGCTAGGTCAACCAAAGGTCAAACTAGCTCCTAAGTGAAAATTACCCAAAATTATACAAGGTCGACCTAGTACAACTGAATATCAAAGGGACTTAAGGTAAGGAAAAGAGAGATGAAATATGGGGAAATATTAGAGTGTGAAAAGGAGTAATATCTTAGGGAATGGTTTCTAGGAGCTAATTGGATAGGTAATAAGTGATAATAAGGGACAATAATCCTATGAAGCACCAATGGTCTACCCACCCCTTTCCTGATGCACCCTTTAAGGCATGCACTCAGAGAGATTGAGTCTCAATAAGTTTTTGAAAGATATAAAGCATCAGTATTTTAGAAATTTTGAAAGTCTTATATGTATATATATGCCCCACTCGAATCTCATCACATGTCACTAAGGTGCAACAGGGGATGGTGCTTTGAGAAATAACATAATAATATATAATGTTGATGTTAAAAAAATGTTGTATTATTTTAAAGCATAAAATAACTGAAATTAAATGACAAAAAAATAAATAACTAAAAAGTAAATGTGTTTCATACCTTGACTTACCTTTATCTTAGGATGGTTGTCTATTGTGTTTTTAGTTTTGGTTGTGTAGGTCATAGAGATTGCTTTCAAAAAACCTAAGAATATAAAACTAAAGATCTGAAACTAACAAACACAAGAAACCCAATATAACTATGCTATGAGGGTGGAACCTACTTGGGAATTTGACAAGCTAAGGTGACAAGTGATATGTTAGACCAAATGACCAAGTCAAAAAACAAGAGTAAATCAGGTAACCCAAATTCCAAGGCTATCACAGATTGAAAAACTCAAACAAGTAAACCTTAAGTAAGAAAGACAAACTCACTAATTAAAACCAAGGATACATGTCAAAAATATGGTAATCAAACATTGATGTAAAAAGAGACACAAAATGGTAAAACAACATTGATGAATGAGTAGTAACAATCCTTTTCTCACTCAATAATAGAAAAAGTTATGGACATAAAAGGAAAAAACAACATTGGTGAGTGAGAAGTAACAAGCCAACCTCACTCAACAATGGAAAAATGGTATGGACCTAGGTTCCCATAATAGAAGGGTAGTACAAAAATGACAAATGGTAAAATTAAAGTAAAAAAAGTAAAGGAATGTAAAGTTATGATGTAAATAAACTAATTCACAGTTACTCAAACATGTTGTTTCACTCTAAGGATAGATAAAAATGAAACAAAGTAGTGCTAGCATGTTTTTAAGAAGTAAAGAACAAGGATATAGATAAGAATGGAAAATAGATTTAGAATCATAATTTTCCTATCAAGGGTAGAAATGAAATGGGTAGAGGGGAGAATGAAGGGAAAAACCAAGGTAGAGAAACTCTTTATCAAAGTTAAGATAATCAAATTAGGTTTCTCAAAACAAGAGGAATTTCAACATTAAGGACTCTGAAGAACTTCTCTTAGCCACACAAGTCTTATATAAAAAAATGTAGTATATAGATCATACAATGAAGGATATATACATTAAAAGTAAATTAGACCTACATTCCCACAATATATTCCCCATTCCTTAAGACCCCTTATAGAGTTGTTGATCTACTATGAATATTGGGTACTTGCATGAGAAAGTAAGTAGCACCATAGAGTTTTGTAAATTCTCTTATTCTAATCTACTAGCTTACCGTACCCCAATGTACCTTGACTCTATGTGAGGCTAACTATGGAGTTTGAGCTTTAGTTAAAGCTAGGATATGTGTTGTAATCATGTCTTTTGGTGTGATTTTAACTTTTGATTTTGTATGTTACCTTTTATATATCATTTCTTTTTGTTTCAAATGATTTAGATTTTAACTTTCTTGATGGCTTTTTCTAGTCATCCTCCATACGAATTTGGAAAACCAAACATGGGTTCTAAAGATGAATTTCATTTGAATACTTGGGACTTGGTTACTAAGAGGGATAACTTCAAAGAACATGAGGTCTAAAAGTCTCATAAATCTAGGTGAAATAAAAGTGCTATCTTGATTTTGACCTTGTTTTATCCAATGTGGAGTGGAAGGAAGGGAAATCAAGATGAATGACACATAAAACAATTTTAATTACTTCAAATCTTAAAAAATGTGAAAAAGGGTGAAAAAGAGATACAATGATGAGAAAGTGTGATTCTATATCATAAGAATAAGGGAAATGGAGGAAAACATGCTCACATAGATTTTTCTACAAATTCCATCTGTCAAAAGAAGCAAAACCTAAAGTTGAGAACAATGATCAAAAACATGTTCTATAAAATTAATGATAAGATGGTAATTTTATGATGAAGGTTAAGTCCTATCCATGGTCTTACATTGTAACTCATAAAACAGAAAGAGGAAATCAAAAGACCAAACATGAAGAACTAGAGGTTTGTAAAAAGAGATAACTACTATAGATGGAGAGACCCATGTAAGTAACCTTCAAAAAGTGTTAGATAGATAACATATATAGAAAAAAAGAATGAAAAAGAATGGAATGATCTTACACTAACGTATATATCAAGGATGAGCATGTGATATACAAGCTTGTGTCTTGGAAGGTTTATTGAAGTTGAATTAGTTTGGTATCATGTAATGGAGAATAAGAGTAAGCATCACAATATGCCCCAAAGGGTAATTGAATGTAGGGATGTGCATCATAAGATGCCCTAAAGTTTGAAATTATATGTGGGTGGGCATCACAACATGTCCCAAATGTTATAGTAATGTGTGGATGGGCATTTCAAGATTCCCTATAAGCTAAAAATAGGAAGAAAAGATAAGAAGAAAAAAGAACCCCATATAGTGTCTAAACAGATTCAGGTTGTCCAAGAAGATTTTGAGAGAAGACATGATGCTTGAAGAAAATGAAGAAATGTTAAGAAAGAGAAAAAAATAACTAGTTTGGTAGATAGGGAAAGAATAAAAAGGTACAGAGTTGATTGGGTTGACCTAGTAGAGAAAATAGGGTTTAAAATTGTACAGAGTTGACAGGGTTGACTTAGTATAGAAAACATGGGATAAAAATTGTATAGAGTTGATAGGGTTGACCTAGTATAGTAAGCAAGGGAAAAATAGAAAGTATAAAAATAAAATGATGAAATGATGAAAAATGTGAAATAAAACCTACAAGGGTTAGATTCATGTTGGGTTAACTAGAATGTATGCAATCATAAATGCATCATTTCTATAAATCAATCCTAGCTCGAAGAAGATAGATCATACCCTACACTTTCAATTGGGGACACATTTGTTAAGCAGGAACATGACCAATATGGGAATCTATTATACCTAATTAGGGGAGATCTTACCATAATACACCGTGATAAGGAGGGATTCAAAGCCTCCATTCTAACACAATCATGCAATAACCTTAAGGGGGTCCTGAGTTTTGATATTTCACCTAAACTAATAACAAGTAACGTAAATCTAATCTAGTTCTAACCAAAGATTATGCCAAAACATGAGGGGTTAGTAAATAAACAACATGTTTAAGAGAATATCAATTAAGTTCAGTATGATTAATACCCTAATACATGAAATATGAAGAGTGATGCAAAGGTTCTACTCAAAAAGTCTCAATTTATAACTCTTAACCAAACATCCTATGCTTCTAACCCCTTCTACCAGCCATTAGACCCTATTTTCTTACTATTATAGAAAATTAAAATTATAATTAACTTAAAAATAATTTATTCTTTTTATCCTTGTCAAAATACACCTATGTGTCAAATTTGGTGGCTTAACTCTTTCATTAGGTCCACTTCCCACTTTTAGCCTTCTCAATTAGCCCTCTTCAGGCCTAATTCACCTTGGACCATTAAAATTATATACCACAATATCTATTATATCCTAAAACCTTTAAAATAAATTATAACTTATGAATATTGAAAATAATATAAAGTTTTGTGATATTTTGATGGTTAAATCAACAAATATGGTTGAAACCCTAATTTAGGGCTTTTGGTAACTTGTAACAAACTGAGAGCAGTCAAAAATCAATTGTGAACTACTAGAAAGGTTTCAAAGAATCAAAAAATATTTATTAGGTTTGTATCAACCTTATTCAACTAATAAAAGTGTTTTTTTCTTCTTCCCAATCCTCTATCAAATATTTATAATTCAAATTAGGGTTGACTGTGCATGAGAACAAGAAAGTTACAAGTCTGTGCACTTGTCAAGATGGATATAATGTACACAATCCAGTAAAAGTATCAATAAAATTTATAATCACATTCTAAAAATCACCTTAAGATCCCAAAATACTTGATCATTATTTTATTTATCCTTCCTTTTAGAAGCATAGCCACCATTCAATCATACAAATCTTGTTACAAAATATAGGGTTTCTAAACTAGTTTCCAAGAATCAATATTCTTGTGTCCTTCTTTTGAGAATACATACTCCTTAAACAATTTAAAATATTTTTAGATGAATTTATCACACATTTCAATTTTAAACAATGATCATTCATTCAGAAAGTATACACACAGACTGCACACAATAAAAAGGCTCCCAAAACAGGGGTCTACCTGATATTATTCTTGAACATGAATGGATGGATTATTAATTATTGAAAATTTTAGTCTCAAATCACACTCAATAATTATTAAAATTCATATATAACTATTTTAAAATTCCATAAGATAATTAATCAAGAAAGTAACAGTCTACAACCAATACAAAAAAGCTCAAATAGAGGTTTGTATAATCTCCTTCAAGAATAGGGGTATCTATTTATATTCCTTAAAATTATTGATTCATCCAAAACATGCAACTAATTTTATAAAATTTGAAAACCTTACATTTTATATGAATACAACCATTTGGTAACTACCTTGGAGGAAGTTGTCAATGTTAATATGACACTTTGGAAAGGTAACAAAGTACCAAAATTGATTTTCAAAACACATATCACCTTAGACCCTTGAAAATGATTTAATGGGTCTCTAATAATATTTGACACCTATTCAAAATATTATGCCAAATTTTCCACAACCTTACAAGTCCTAAAAACACACTAGAAGTTCAAATTTGTAAACCTACTAGTATTGGCAGGAAAACAAAATTTAAACTAACTAGATGCACTCCTAAAACACCAAATTGAAACCTAAGCATTATTAGGGATTTAAAGGCCATCCAAGGTGTTATTAAACATACATAAATGTATTAAACTAATAATTTACAAAATTATTTCCCTAAGAGTAATGCTCTTGCATCATACTCCCAAGGAAAGGAAAAGAGAACTCATGGGTTGCTACCCATGAGTGATTCCATAGTACTCCCTCACTTTGTATGTCATGGTTAGACATCCACATTTCATCTTTTACTGGATGATTCTTCCGTTTTACCAAATATTTGAAATATTGTTTGTCTCTAGTCCTCTTGAGCACCTGCTTGTCCAAAATGCACTCCATCTCTTTTATCTTGGCCTTAGGCAACTATCTTTCCCAATTTGAGCCTATTGTAGTTGCATCATCTACTATTTTTCCTCCTCCATCTCCTTATTTATAAGGGTACAAGTCTGAAACATTAAATATAGGTGAAATTCCAACTCCACTAGGTAACTCCAATTCATATGCATTATTTGAAAAGTTTCTGAGAATCTTCCAAGGACCTATCTTCTTCATCTTAAACTTATTGTATTCACCCCTTAGATACCTTTCCTTCCTCATATGAGATAAGACTAATTCTGCAACTTATAAATTCACTTCTCTTCTACTCAATTATTCTCATTTCTTATACTTTTCAACACTAGACTCTAAATGTTTTTTCACCTATTCATGTACCTCTTTCAATGCCATTACAAAATCCTCAACTTCAACATTTCTCTTATCCATATGGCTGATGTCTCTAACCTCAAATACACCTCTTGGATACATGTTATAGATCACATATAATGGACTCATTTCAATGCTTCTTTTGGTAGAATCATTGTAAACAAACTCTAATTGAGGCAACACAAGATCCCACTGCTTGGGATGGTCCTTGGATAAACACCTCAACAAGTTTCCTAAGATTCGATTCACCACCTTAGTTTTCCCATTTATTTAAGGATTTTAAGTTGAACTGAAACTCAATTTTGTGCCTAGATGCTTCCATAATGTCCTCCAAAAGTGATCAAGAAACTTGGCATCCGTATCAAAAATAATGTTCATGGGCAATCCATGAATCCTCACTACCTCATTGAAAAACAAATTAGCCACATGTGTTGCATCATTAGTGGTTTTACATGGTATAAAATGTGCCTTTTTAAATAATATATCAATAACTAAAAAAATGGAATCAAAACCCCTTTGTGTTCTAGGTAATCCCATCAAAAGTCCATACTTATAGATTCATAAGCCCTATGTGGGACTAGTATAGCTTGATACAAACCTAAAATAATTATCTTACCCTTGGATAATTGACAAATTTTTCATCTCTTTACATATATCTATAATTTTGTTTTCATTATAGGCAAATAGTAGTTCCTAGTGATCAACTCCAATGTCTCATCAAGCCCAAAATGGCCTACCATGCTTCCACTATGATTCTCTTGGATCATGTTTATTCTTATATAACTATTGGGCACACACAGCTATACTCCTTTGAACAACAATCCATCTTAAAGTACATAATATAAGCATGGTTCCTTTTTGAGTGTACTTGGGTGCTTATATGCACGGTATGCTTCCTTGAGGTCTTCATCATTCTCATACAAATATTTGAGTGCCTCAATGCCAATACTCTCTAACTAAATCTCATGTACCGATAAGACTCTCCTATTCAATGCATCTACAACCTTGTTTCTTTATCCTTGTTTATTCTTGATGGTGAAGGTGAAATTTTGCATGTACTCCACCCATTTGACATGTCTTTGGTTTAACTTAGGTTGATTAGATATTAACTTAAGTACACGGTTATCTATATACACTATGAACTCCTTTGGCATGACATAATGCCTCCATTTCTTCAATGCTTGCACCATTACATAAAACTCCAAGTCATAGGATGAATACTTCTTAGTATCATAATTTAACATATCACTAAAATAGGTTGTAGGTCTACCCTCTTGGCTAAGGAAAACCCCTATGGCTACACCACTTACATCACACTCTATCTGGAATAGTTTGTTGAATTTTGGTAATTCTAGTATAGGTTGCTCCATGATTCTTTTCTTCAAGTATTAGAAGCTCTTCTATAACTTCTCATTCCACACAAAGGTTTTCTTGTCTCCCTTGATGGTGTCAATAATGGGAGAACATAGTCCACTAAAATTTCTTATAAAATTTCTATAAAAACATGCCAAATTATGAAAAATCCTTACCTCTCCTACCATCCTAGGTATTGGCCACTCCATGATTGTCTTCAACTTATTCTTGTCCATTTTTAGCATGCCTTGTGAAATAACAAACCCAAGGTACAACATCTCTCTTTTCATGAATTGACACTTATTTAGGTTTATCAATAACCTCTCTTCTTGTATCCTCCTTATAACTAACTCTAAATGATGAAGATGTTCTTCCTTTCTTTGGTTGTAGATTAGTATAACATCCATTAAACCACTATAAACTTGCCTATGAAATATTTTACAACCTCATTAATTAACTCATGAAATTTCTAGGTGAATTAGTCAAACTAAATGACATGAATAACCATTCATACAAACCTTCATTTATCTTAAAATAAATCTTCTGCTCATCACCTTACCTGATTCTCATATGGTAATATACACTTTTGAGGTTTATCTCAGAAAATTAGCTTGTTCCACTCAAGAAATCCATAAAATCCTCCATCTTGGGAAGTGGAAATCTATAATTTATGGTTGTTAAGGTATGGAGCTAAAAGCTTCAACTATTTGCAGACACAAAGAAGACGATGCTAAAGAACCAGAAGCACCAGCATCGACAGAATGACCGATGTCGGTCAGATGTAGTGGAGAAGGAGACCGGCGATGGCAGATAGTCGGCCAACGTCGGCAGCACCAGGTAAGCAGGGACCGGCGTCAATTGCCTATGTATTTCCAGAACTGCTGTTGACGAACAGTCAGTTAAGTGAAGTGAGTGTTTGCATGTCAAATGATTAATTATAGTCATGAGCTACGTGTCTAATTATTGTAACTAGAGTTCCATTTTTGTAAGCATGGGATCCTATTTAAAGACCCATAAGGCATGTATTGTAAATTAATCAAGAGAATGCAAGTAAAAGCATTGAAGCAAGCAAGGTCAAGGAGATCTACAGGTGTAAGGTCAAGGAGATCAGCTGAAGCATTCAAGGAGGGATAATAACTCAGGCTTTAGAGTTGTTGTGTTGAGCAAGAGAGAGAGGGAAGAAGGTCTTGAGGTGTGGCAAGCCTTTGAGGTGGAAGAAGAAGTGGCATCTTCCTTATTGTATTTTCTTCTATTAATATTTAACACAAAGAGTGTGTATTGTCTCTCAAATTCTTTGTTGTCTCAAGTTTCTAGTTACTTTATCATTCTGGTATAATTCCATGTTTAATTGCTTATAAGAAAGTAATCAATTATGCTTCCGTTGGATAAGGGGTCACCTAACAGTTAGTATCAGAGCATATTGATTGTTGTAGGTTTTCTCCCTGACAATGGTGATCTTATTGATGGCCCTAGAATTAGTGCACATTCTCCACTCTCCTTCCTTATTTGGCACCAATACTATGGGCACTATACATAGATTCAAACTCTCCTTGATCATCCCTTTGTCAAGCAACTCCTAAACTTATATTTTGATCTCAACATTCTCTTTTGGGGTCATATTATGTGTATCCTTGTTTGGTAGAATTGTTATAAGTATGAAGTCTATATGGTGTGTTATGCTCTTCATAGGTGTCAATGTGTTTAGTAGCTCATCAAAAACTATGTTTGCATACTTCTCCAACATTTATTGAATCTCTAGTAAAAACTCATTGATATTAGTGGCTGTCATAATAATCCTAGGCTTGATTACTAAATCAAAGCCTATATCTTCTTCATGCATAGCATTCAAAAATGCTTTTCCACTTACTAACATCGCATGTGAACAAACTTGTTGAGCACTCTCATCATACTTCAAGGGTAGGAAAGTGTGACTAGCTCCATCCTTCATTAAAGTGTACATATTCCTTATTCCATCATGATTAGATTTCCTATCATATTTTCAAGGCCTTCCAATAAGCACATGGCATGCATCCATGGGGATGACATCACAAAGCACCTTGTTTTTATAGCTTCCAATTTGAAACTCTACCCAAATTTGTTCACTCACCAAGACTTATTATGCCTTATTCAACAATGAAACCTTATATGGAGTGGGGTGAGGCAATTTTTTCAGCCCAAGCTTGTTAATCATTTCTACTAAAACAAGATTATTCATGCTTCTTGAATCAATGACCATTTTGTAACACTTACCTTGGAATTTTCATGATGTCCTAAAGGTGAGTCTTCCTTTGTGGTGTCTCATTCTCCTTGGGTGTCTTAATCAGAACCTTCCTTATGATTAATTATTCTCCCATTTTAGGCTCTTCCATGTGTGATGGAGAGTAAACACCCTCTTCTTCACCTCCTTGTGTAATCTGATTTCTCTATTCATTTCATGGGATTCTTGTTGGTTGGTCCTCTAGACATTCCCATTGCTTATGGCCAATAAACTTGTTACAATTGAAATGTTTTCCTGAAAATCCACTTGTTCCTCTACCCCTTGATGAATAAACACCTTTATTGAAAGGTCTCCTACCTCTAAATCCACCTCTAGAATTAGTGGACTACTCTTGTGAATTGTTTGATTCACCTTGATGGTTTTTTTTCAAGAAATTTCTGCCCCTTCCTCTATTCTACTGATTATGATTCCTATTCAACTTGTCTTTAGCCTTGAGTTTAAATTGGTAGCACTTATCTAGTGTTCTTGGGATAAGATGTGATAGTTCATCTTGTAGATTGAACCTTAAGCCATTAAAATACCTTAAAATATTTTATTTTTCCTCTTCAACATGTCAAGACCTAATAGTTAGCTTATAAAAATCCATGATATATGACTTCACAGTCATTTCCTTTTGCTTTATATTTTGTAATTATCTAAACAAGTTTGACTCATAATCACCTAGCAAGAATTTTCCTTTGAGATTAGAAACCATTCTACCCTAGAAGTTATCTTCTTCTTCCCTTTATTTCTTCTCTCATCTTGTGTTAAGTCTCATCATAATGAATCATTCCCATTCAATTTGGTTCTTACAAACTTGACCTTCTTATCATTAGGTACCTCTTCATATTCAAAATATTTGTCTAACTCATTCACGCAATCCATGAATTCATCTTCATAAAGACCACATATATAGGTGGGTAATTACACATTTGGTTTTGAACCTTGACTCATGATCACCTTCCTGAGTCTCTCTACACCCTGATCTTTAGGTCCTTCAACTATCTCTTCTCCCTCTACTTCCTCTTGGTCTTGTGGCTCATCTTACATATCACTCAAGTACCCTATTATGACTCCTCTTCTTTGGTTTTATTATATAATAGTTATATTTTCATCCAATTTTAATCTAAGGTCTCTTATCTCTACCAATATATCATATTGGTTCCCTTGGTTCCTTGTTACACCTCCTTTGTTTCTCCTAGGTGGCATTTTGAAACTTGTTCAGGCAATCTATCAAACAAGTACTTGTATTTATCTTATCAAAAGAATATTTTATCTCCCACTTATCTTCAAGTATATACTATTGGATTCGATATCAAAATTATGTATAGGTTCTACTCAAAAAGTCTCAATTTATAATTCTTAACCAAACACCCTTTGCTTTTGACCCCTTCTACTATCCCTTAGACCCTAGTTTCTTATTGGTATGGAAAATTATAATTATATTTTACTTACCAATAATGGATTCTTATTTCCCTTGTAAAATTACACCTATGTCAAATTTTTTGGCTTAACTTTTTCATTAGGTCCATGTTCCCACTTTTAGACTTCTCAATTAGCCCTCTTTAGGCCTAATTCACCTTGGACCTTAAAAATTCCATGCCACACTATCCATACACTCTTTAAACCTTTAAAATAAATTAAATATATTAATATTTATAGTATTACAAATTTTTGTGATATTTTGATAGTTAAATATCTAGATATGGTTGAAACCCTAATTTAGGGCTTTTGGTAGCCTATGACAACCTAAGAGCAGTCAAAAATCAATTGTGAACGACTGGAAGAGTTTCAAAGACTCAAAAAAGGTTTGTTAGGTCTATCTATACCTTCCTTAACTAATAAAAGTGTTTTTTTATACTTCTTAATCCTTTGTCAAATATTTCTAATTCAAAATAGGGTTGATTGTGCTTGAGAAAAAGAAATTTACAGGTCTCTACACCTATCAAGATGGATATAATGTACACAAGTTAGTAAAATATCAAGAAACTTTATAATAACATTATAGAAATTCACATTAATATCCCAAAAGTATTTATCATTAGTTTATGGATCCTTCCTTCAAGAAGCATAGTCACCATTCAATCATACAGAGCTTGTTATAGAATATAGGGTTTATAAACTAGTTTCTAATCATCAACTATCTTCTTGTGTCCTTCCTTCAAGAATACACACTCATTAAACAATATCAAATAGATTTATATGAATTTATCACATAGTGAAATTCAAAATAATGATCATTCATTTAAAAAGTATACACATAGACTGCACACAATAAAAAGGCTCCTAAAATAAGGGTCTACCTAATTTATTATTGAAAAATGAATGAACAGATTATTAATTTTTGAAAATTTTAGTTTTTAATCACAATAAATAATTATTCAAAGTATTATTGAACTATTTTCAAATTCCATAAGATAATTAATCAATAAATTAATAGTCTACAACTAATAAAAAAATGCTCAAATAAGGGTTTGTACAATCCCCTTCAAGAATAGGGGTCTCTCCTTATATTCCTTCAAAGTCTTGATTCATCCAAAACATGAAACTAACTATCTAAAATTCAAAAATATTAAATTTTATATGAAGACAACCATTTTTTAACTACCTTGGAGGAGGTTGTCAATGTTAATATGACACTTTGGAAAGGTGACAAAGCACCAAAATTGATTTTCAAAACTTACATCACCTTAGACCCTTGGAAATGATTCAATGGGTATATAAAAACATTTAAAACCTATTACAAATATTATTACAAATTTTCCACACCCCTGTAAATCCTAAAAACACACTATAAATTCAAATTTGTAAACGTACTAGTTTTGGCAGGAAAACAAAATTTAAAAATTTAAACTAACTAAACGCACTCCTAAACTACCAAATTGAAACCTAAGCATGATTTGGGCCTTATAAGTCCATACAATGTGTTATTCAACCTACTTGAATGCATTAAACCAAAAATTGACAAAATTGGTTCCCTAAGAGTAATTTTCCTACTCCTACATCAAGGAGTAATATTATTTGAAGCCAATACTTATGCTACTTCTATCTACTAAAGAGAGGAGAAAAGCTAGAGAATACTTACCTAAATGATGAACCTATTGAGACTCAATATATCCCTTGGCCAAAGGGGATTTTCAAGTAGTTTTTTTGGTTTTTAAGGATCACTAAGAAAGGTAAAAGCATCCAAGACTTCTCCATAAGACTATATTCTCCAAGTAGAAACCCGAAGCTAAGACTCCTCAAGTAGAATGGTAGAAGATCATACTATAAATAAGGGAGAATGAATTATAAATATTGATTGCATATTGAAATAATGATGAAATGATCTTGTATATATAGGTAGATTTGACCCTAAACCATTCCAAAAATTTGAACCAACAAGGTTAAACTAGTGGACCTAGCATAATTTTAGATAATAATTCAGTAGGTCATGAGCTAGGTCGGCCAAAGGCCAAACTAGCTCTTAAGTGAAAATTACCCAAAACTATACAGGGTCGACCCAGTCAACCTAGTATAGCTAACTATCAAAAGGGACTTAAGGTGAGGAAAAGAGAGATGAAAGGTGGGAAAATATTGGAAGAGTGTGTAAAGAAGGAGTAATAGCTTAGGGAATGGTTTTTAAGAGATGGTTGGATTGATAATAAGTGACAATAAGGGACAATAATATTGAAAATCACTAATGGTATACTTACCCCTTTCTTGATGCACCATTCAAGGCATGTAATCAAAGAAATTGAGTCTCAATACGTTCTTTCAAGATGTAAAGCATCAATATTTGATAAAATTTGAAAATATTATGTGTATACACCATCTACATTCATTTTAAGCTCAAAACCCCAAATGTTCAAGATTTAGCCTAAATTCATTTTTAAATACCAAAAATAAGTGTTCAATACTTAATCATTCATTTTAAGCACCAAAGAATGAAGTGTTTCTGATACTTAGCCATTCTAATTCATTTTAAGCACTAAAGATCAAATTTTCACTATCTAACAATTTCATTTTAGCAACAAATGAAGTGTGAATGATTTAGCTACATTCCTTTTAAAATCCCAAAATAAAATGTTCATTAGCCTAAAATTATAATTTTTTGTTCCAATCATGCCTAGGATCTATAATTACCAGATAGTCTTTTCCTTCTTAGAAGCACATTTGAAGGTGAGAAAACAAACATTCAAAAATTAGCTCTTGAGTTTTTATTTTGAAAAACATAGAGATTATAGTTCATTAGAACTGATCGATGCCGGTTCTAAAGCAATTGATGTTGGTTAGTCTTAAATAAAACTGATATAAATAGTAAAACACTGATACCAATTGATAAGGACTGATGTCAGTTACTTGTGAACTCGAAGGCAAAACCAAATAAGATGATAATGTTAGGTTAGTCCAAAATATGATAAATTTTTTTTAAAACCTATAATACATGGATTAGATAGAGAGTTTAAATGATAGTAACACTAAGAAATCATAAAAAGGATTGTTATAAAGATTTAAAATGAAAACTTTGTAAATAATGTTCCACCTTACACACCAATCGATGATGGTCACATAGAATTGAACTCGGTTAGGTAGAACCAATGATGATTTGGCATAATCGATGATAATTTGTCCTAATTGATGTCAGTCTCTGTGTAGATCTAATTCATTCAAGAATTAAAAATATGGAAAAAAATATAAAATTACAAATTTGAATGTATTCAAGTATTCATTTGTTAATATTTAAGTTGCATCTTGATCTCCTTGGTACATGGGGTGCTCATAGTCCCACTTGGCATGCCATTTGTGATGCTAAGAATTTGATGATGGAAGGGAGGTTAAATCAAGTTTTAGTTTCTATTAAAATAATTAAATTAACAAACACACTAATAATATTAACACCTCCATGTCTAGATCATAGGGAGATCTTATTAAACAAACAATAAATGTCAATTCTCAACTAAAATGTAAATAAACTTATAAATTTTCCTTACCTTCTTTGATTGCTCTAAATGATGTGTTCTTTTGGCTTACTCAGATTTGTGCTCAGAAGACTATGGTAATAGAGCTTGGCTATCTCCTTCTCTCCTTGACACCATTTTTGGTTGGCTCATGCTTGATATATCTTGATGGATTGATGGCTTGGATTGTGATTTACAATTTTGGCATTATAACATTATTGTTTCCAATATTGTCATAAAATGAGCATTATAACATTACTCTATCCAAGCTCTCTAAATGAAGAGGCAAATGCTTATATTTATAGGTATACAAACAAACCCCAACCCAAGGTGAGTTAGAGTGTAGTTAGAGCTTGTAATGGGTTCAAACCTAACCTTAGTGATTTAATAAACCCTAGTAGAGTTAAAAGGTGTCAAATGGTCATGACTAGTAATGAATAGGCATGTTGAGATATTTTTGGATTTTTGACAACTCACAAAAAGGTTATTATGAATTCTTAAGATATTCTTTGATTTTTTAATTTCTTTTTTGATAATTCATTAATTGGTCATGGATAATTCAATTATGTATTTGATTAGGTTTTGAATGTCAATTAATTTTGTTTAGGCATTTTAGCATTTTTAAGATTTGAATTAATTGTATGTGTGAATTTTCCCTTATTTAATTGGTTTATAAGAAAATTTTCATGTTTATGAATATAAATATGATATGTTTAGTGATCCTTAGTCTAAATTTGTAAAGGTTGGTACGAATTTGTCTAAAGTCTAGTATGAAGCCATTGGTGGCCAATTTTAGGTGTCTACAGTTTCCAAAAGAGTGCATAAATCTTGGTATATCAAATTATTTCAAGTATTTATCTCTCACAAAAGATGTAAGTGTTTAATTTTTGGATCTTCAAAGTTTTTGAGTTTGGACTTGACTTTGAATTGATTATCTTAGAAACTTGAATTGTGAATGTAGAGAGAATTTTATTGTTTAAGAATTTTTGAACTCAAAACACTTTTCATAAGTTGTTTGATTTTATTATAAAATTTAATTTAGGCTTTGAACAAGTTTGTTTTGTAATGTTGTTTTGATTTTAAGTTGTGTGAACATTAGATGAAACTTGTGCTTTAGACAATGTTTGACTTTCATTTGACTCAAATTAGACCTTAGGTTTGGATTAGAATTTGAATGTGGTTTTTTATTGGTTTTAATTTAGAATTGGGATTTGATTTTAATTAGGGTTGGATTAAAATTGGCATCATAACGACATGGATAGATAAGAGGGGTGTGTATTTGAATAAATGTTGACATGAAATCTAGAAAAAATTTGATATGGACAAATTTTGACATGATGACATGTATAAGCGAGTTTGAATAAATTTTTAGTTTTGAATTTAACAACACATAAGGTAGAAGGGAGTTATTTTTGACCCAAAAATTTATAGAGTAACACCTATTTACATAGGTGTATATGGACTAAGTTTTAAACTTGATTTAGTTTTTACATGCTAAGGTGTATATGGACTAAGTTTTAAACTTGATTTAGTTTTTACATGCTTTTGAACATACAATGGGTTTTGACACAACAAATAAGAAAGAAAAATTCAAGCACATGACCCTGTCTTAGTGGTAAATCAAGATTGCATCACAATAACTAAGCATTCAATATACTCTCTTTGAGAAGATAAATTTAAAAATTTAATTTAATAAAGTTATAAATGTAGGTGAAATATCAACCCTATCTAAAATTTTGTATGTTATTGGAAATATTTTGGGGCTATTACCTTGGCACCCTTCATCAATGAAGGTTTTATAGCCAATAGATCTTAATCTAAATTATTTATTAGCTTATTAGATGTTACCAAGATGGGTATATAATTTATCAAAGAAGAGATCTAGGGATCAAGATGTTCATAGGGGGATACATCCCCTATCAAATAGGCCCTAAATTCCTTTATATTGATTTCTAATGGTATAGTATTAGGATTTAACCCAATACTTTCATGAAAACTTTTATGGGGCATTTTACTAGGCCCTAATGACACCTACCAATTTTTTATATCCTCATCATATGTATGAGCTTGGTAAAAATGTTGGGATATCAAACCCCAGTCATCAAACCTTAAATACCCATGAGAAGGAAATGACACCCCCCATTATGTAGATTGAAATAAAAATGGGAAAGTATCACCATTTTTTATTCGTAAGAACCCCACTAAGGTCAAAAAAAGACCACAATTAGGCAAATATCTTAGTATAAAAATAAATTATTATCTTCACATTTTGGGTCACCCAAATAAGGGGAGATCATACATGTAAAGGAACCTCAAAAACACACTTGAAGAAGAAAAAAAAGAAACTAAACAAGTTCAAGAAATAAAATGACTTGGAAACAAAAAAAATTAAACCTGAATTGAAAGTGTGTGTTTTTTTTAATCACAAATTGAAATGTTTGGAAATAAAAATGCTTTTAGTTTAAGTTTTGAAATCCACTTTTTGATTGAGGACATATAATAAAGTTGTTAGAATATTTTAATGTGGTATTTTAGAAGTGAAACTTGTGTCAAATAAGATATGATGCTAATATGTTCTTTTTTATGGGTAAACTTTAACAAAAAATATTAGTGCCTATGTCATTAGGAATCTCACTTAGATATATTCTCATCAATATTAGTTTTAGTCAATTAATAACACACAAAACAAATGAAAATAATATTGGAGCCTAAGACCTCATAATCAATACAAAGGTTAGTCAATTATGTATTAGATTTAAAATAGAAACATGAAAAACTCTATTATAAATGTCTTTGTATGGGATGTCACTCGGATGTAGCATTAAATGATCTTTGTCAATCCCATTTGTGTGAATACATCTCCATTGAATATATGGACCATGTTAAGTTGATCACAAGAAGATGGTTGATGAATGATTTAGCATGATAAAATGCCATGGGTTTGTTATATCACTTGAAAATAATGAATTGTAATGTAATGAGGTTTATTTATAAAAATATATGATCAGTGAAGACCTTTTATCTTGAAATCAAGATGAAGGATTGTAAAAGAGTCCTAAAGAGTGCACATGGATTAACACATGGATCACTGATTTGAGGCCCTAATCTTAATCAAGATGAAGGGTGGAGGGATGATATTTTAAAATATCAAATAATAATTAATATAATCCCTTCATCTTATTTCCAAGATGAAGGGTGGAGGATTCTCCTTCTAATTTTTTTGTGAGATTATATATATATCCTTCATCTTGTTTCCAAAATGAAGGGTTGAGAATTCTCCTAAAATATACCATAAGACTCATTAAGGGCCCTTCATCTTGTCTCCAAAATGAAGGGTAGATAATAATCTTGTATATAAATTACCTTTATCAAATTTATTTTAGCTCACAAAAAAATCCCAAATAATCTCAAGATCCTTTATTGAATGAAGATGCCCACTTGGAGGAAAATAAGTTTAATTAAATGAAAGGAAATTATAATTCTATATGCAATTGAAATATAATTTAGAAGAATGATTAATTAATTTAATCAAGGATAAAATTAATTAATAAAAATGTGGAGAATTTAATTAGAAGAATGTTTAATTAAATTAATCAAAGATTAATTCAATTAATACAATGTAGAGAATTTAATTAGAAGAATGATTTAGAGAAGGGGAAATATTTGAATTAATTGATCAGAGAAGGAAAATTAATGAATTGACTAGAATAGAATAATTGACCAGAGAGATTGACCAAAATGATAATTGTACATATAAATGGATGAAAAATGATAATTGAATAGAGAAATTGACCAAAATGATAATCGAATAAGTAAAATTGACCATAATGATGATTGAATAGAGAAAAT
This sequence comes from Torreya grandis, assembly GCA_037957365.1. Taxonomy (NCBI): domain Eukaryota; kingdom Viridiplantae; phylum Streptophyta; class Pinopsida; order Cupressales; family Taxaceae; genus Torreya; species Torreya grandis. The sequence continues at coordinate 1,360,115 of JARHVA010004239.1, read as the reverse complement.
TGACTAGAATGACAATTGAATAGATAAATTAACCATAATAATAATAATTAAATAGATAAATTGACTAGAACGATAATTGAATATATCTAATACAGTAAATTGTCCTATGTAGAGATGCCCCAAGGTGAATTCAAATACATAAATTAGATGAACACATGACTTCGTACTAGATTTCATATAGTTGTTTGGAATCATTTCATTTTACAATTTGACACAAAAGTGATAAAAATGGAGTGTTTACATTTTCTCATATTTGAGAATGTGTCATGGGATGAATATGAAGTAATGTCTTCTCAAATATTAATTATATAAAAAATATGGATGAAAAATTAGATGATGAAATAATGGATGTAATTTTGTCATTCCCAATTGATAGGCATGGGAGATTGAATAGAAATATAATATGTGATTTGAATGAAATCAATTAGGGATGATTCCCCATTGAGAGGACATATACGGATGAATCATGTGGAAGGGATCTCAAAAATGAGAGGAGGATTTAAAAATGGAATAGAATATTAACTCGTGGACAAGATTACTCCACTCAAGCTAGCACTTTCTCATACCTAACTAATTTCATTCAAATCACATATTATCTTTCCATTCAATCTCCCATACTTGTCAATTAGAAATGACAAAATTATAGCATCCATTATTTTATATACACCTTTTTCATATTCTTATTATTGAGAATACATTACTTCACCTACATCTCATAATGCCTTCTCAAATAAGGGTAAATGTAGACACTCCATTTTTATCACTTTCATGTTAAAATTGAAAAATGAAACAATTACACTCCATCTGGTATAAAATCATCTTTTCACCTCATTTATGCATTTGAATTCACTTTGAAGCATATCTAGGTGGAATAATTCACCATATTAGATCTGTTCAAGTATTCTTCTAGTCAATTTCTCTATTCAATTATCATTTTGGTTAATTTATCTATTCAATTATCATTCTGGTCAATTTATATTTTTAATTATCATTCTGGTCAATTTTCTCTATTCAATTATCATTCTGATCAATTTATCTGTTTAATTATCATTTTGGTCAATTTATCTATTCAATTATTATTATAGTCAATTTATCTATTTAATTATCATTTTGGTCAATTTCTCTAGTCAATTCATTAATTTTCCTTCTCTAATCAATCAATCCAAATATTTCCCCTTCTATAAATCATTATTCTAATTAAATTATCTACATTGTATTAATTAAATTGATCTTTAAATAATTTAATTAAGCTTTAATCTAAATAAATTCCCCACATTTATATTAATTAAATTAATCCTTGATTAACTTAATTAATCACTCTTCTAAATTATATTTATATTTCAAATAGAATTGTAATTTCCATTTATTTAATTAATTCTTCTTTTCCTTCAAGTGTGCATTTAATGTGTGTGTGGGTGTGTGTGTGTTTATCTGTATGTGTATGTGTATGTGTATGTGTATGTGTATGTGTATGTGTATGTATATATGTACATGTATATATATGTATATGTATATGTACATCTACATGTACTTTATATGTACACACACAGACACATTAATCTAGGATACTAGACTTGTATTCAAGATATTGTCCATATTTATATATATAGGTGCATGGGCATTGTGAGCTAGGTATGTAAATGAATAGATTCAGGCAAGTACAATCATCAAATATCTAGTAGAGTGATCAACTCTATATTTGATAACTAAACTTTATATTCAACCACTCAAACTGAAATTGAAGTCCAAATCCACCCCCTCCCAACTTTCTATATCTATAAATGGGTGGTCAAATCCCAACCACCCTTTATATATATATATATATATATATATATATATATATATATATATATATATATATATATATATATATATATATATATATGGCCCATCCCCAAGTGCCATTTATATATATTTAGATCAAATACAAGTGTTGATGGCCAAATTTATTCATTAATGTACCCAACTCTGAATGCCCATACCCCTATATATAGATTTAGATAATAGCCCAAATTCAAGTCTAGTATCTTGAATCAAAGTGCCCTATATATATATATATATATATATATATATATATATATATATATATATATGGGACACAATAATAATCCTATAAAGTGTTCATATTCTTATGAAGGATTATAACCTCTTCAAAGTATCTATGACCGAATACAAGTCTATATGCCTAAATCTGAGTCTAGTAGCCCAAATCAAAATCTCTATGCCAAAATACAATCCTTTTTGCCCATACCCCATCCACTTCCTAACTAGGTCTAAAGTTTATACTGATTGATAAAGTTGATAAAGAAGGTATAAAGTATATACCCATATATGAGACCCTAAACTAAATATATAATCATGACATGACTAGTAAAGGTTTGAGACTAGAGAAAGAATCTTGATACACCTAACAGAGGCTTACACCGATAACTAAATCCTTGTATGCTCGATAAAGATTGGGTAACACACATTCAATCCCGACATGATAAAAAATAAACCATTGACTTGTATGAGGCCCTATATATATATATATATATATATATATATATATATATATATAGAGAGAGAGAGAGAGAGAGATGGTAGGAGTAGGAGGATTTAATGCATAATATGAGGCTTGTAAGAGTTGAAGCTAGTATTACATGGTTGAGAATTGGGCATGTCCAGTTGAGAATGGTAGTTGGGAGTTGAATATGATAATGCTTGGTTGAGGTTTTGAGTGCTTGATATATGTGAGTATTCATTTTTTGAGGTGATTAGTGCCCGTTTCATGTTCATAGTGCACAGTTGAGGTTGGGAATGTATGGTTCAGGCTGGTAGTGCATGGTTGATTTTAGCGGTTTATTGTATAGGTTAGTAGTGCCTATATATGTGGATCTGTATCACATATATAATGATATAATAATTATTATAATGATGGATTTGGAAGTATGAGGCTATAGACAATAAATATAAATTGTATAGCACCTTAGTATTGTACACTTGGAAAATACAAACCTTGGCTATTCCTCTCAATTATTTACCTTTCTCATTGTTGAACGGTTGGAATCTACTATTTCTCTATGCTTATTTATTATCTCTTAGTCTAACCAATGTTATTTTTATGACTTAGACCTTATATCATACTCATGATGATATAAACCTACTGAACTTATATATATATAAGTTATGGGCCTATGCCTATTTTATAGTTGCCTATAAAATTGCATCCCAATCAGATGCCTATGTTGATGCAAGTATCATATTCTTACACAAGTGTCCAATACCCTAAATTCATCAAATTTTAAAATAAAATGTGTCCCTATAGTTAGCCTAAGTTATTTAATGTGAGATATATACCTAAAAGATGGGTATATATGCATGATCAATCCTCATTCATTATTTACCTAGTAAATGCATACCTCTCACAAGGAAACTTACCAAAATCATTCAATCAAGAATTCAAGTGATCAAATCTTCCCTATTTTATGCTATTTCCATATCATTCATAGGCACCACACATTTATATGTATAAAATACTAAAGGAGCATACCATAAGTCATATTTTTCAAGTTATAGGTTAGGTCATTGTTGTATTTATTTTCCACATATTTCACACTTATGTACACACAAACCAACACATTAGGGGAGAACTACATCAATTTTAGGCCCTATTCAAAATAGTGGCTATGTATAAATCATCCAGTGGTAGAGGGGTATTTGGGGTTAGATTGACACTTTAATCCCGCTAAACCATTTTTACCAAGGTCACTATGAAGATGAAGAGATAGGGTTTTGATGATTTGATAAGAGCAATAACCTGCAATCCTAATCTAAGAACACTAGATTGAAGGTGACATAGAACATAGAATATTCTAGGTAATCACATCTAGATTTATCATGTATTCCATACAATACACTTATGTCTAAGTTAGACAAAAGTGTTGATGTAATTATCTAGGTTTTATGCAAGTGTTTGAGTCCATAGAGGTGAAATTTATAGAGTTTGATGATTGATCTGAATCTAGATCCAATCTATTTCTAGCCTATTCCACATCATATCAAAACATGTACCCATGGATACTCTATGGTATAAGGGTGATTTGTGGTGGGGAACTGAGCATGAAGACCTTACATGAGGTGTAATAGTTTACAATATTAGGCACGAAAATATTATTTCTTAACTACATGTGCAAGCATTGATTGTTTCATCATAACAATAAGAACATCACCAAGGTGTGGGACCCATGAAATCCTTGGGATGATCCTTTGGAGTAGACCAAATTCTTTCTATTCTAAGTGCACCTAGTTTAATCCTAGTGTATAGGCCTAAAGATCAGAAAGGTAAATCTACCACTAGTCTACACCTATGATTTTGAGGGAAAACGAGAGGGATAAGGTAAGGTATGTTGAAAGTAAAAAATGCATTGCACTGGGAATAGAGTGAGCACTCCTACTACCATAAACACACTATAAACCTTTAAAAATAAGATGTCTCAAGATAGATTATGCCAAGGACACTCAAAATGCATAATTATTTTGCATAGATGTGTAGTAGCATAGTGAGACACTAAAAAGGATGACAAATGATCCAAAAAAAATATCAACATAGACCCAAATGCACATAGGATATGACCACAAGTGTATTTTAATTTTTAATGAGGAGGTCTTGAGAATAGACATTAGTGAGAGGGGTAAACATTACCCATAGACAAGGATAAATAGAAAAAATAACACACAAATCATTAGAAGAATGAAATAATGTGAAACTAATTCTCATTAATCTACAAGATTTAACTAATACAAGTGCTCTTAGAAGGCAAATTTCAACAACATGAGGTTACTAAAATATGTTGACCCTTTTACAAGTGAAAATATAGGATTTTATAATGAAAAATATTATTTTAAAATTAATGTGCCACTTGGGGTGGTAGGTGAAATATTTAATTCCTTTATGGCATAGTGGTCATGCCTTTGGATTCTATCTAGTGAATCATATATGGAGTTGGTGGCAAGACTCTATTAGGGTACATGTGTGCATAGAATTAAAAAAAAAAATCCTTGACAAGGTTTGAGGGTGGCTTGTACTCATATCCCAAGTTTGGTGGCTATTTATGCATTTACTTATTCTGATAATGCCTTAGGCTCCACTCAATTTCCTCTAACCACCTCTTTATTATTTGCTACCACTTGGTAATTATTGCACATTCTCCCTTTCTAGCTTGCCATGTCATCACTTTACATAGTTGTAAACTCATCACGTGTCCCCCTCTTTATATGTTATGTGTGCGTTAAAAATGTGTGTACACCTTTAATCTGTAAATACTCTTATGCCAAAGTGCATACAATATTCACTTGAGTAAACTAGTATGCAACTTTAGATTGTGCCCTTTAATGTTTAAAGGTGTAGAATTAGGATCCTATGAAATGACATGGGACTATATTGGATGGGAATGAGAGAGCCTTAGATAGGAGCATGCACTAAGATAAAATGTCTTAGGTACATCCCTCATTATTTATAACTAATCCTTGCATGCCTTCTTTACTTGGCCATTTAGAATCTAGGAATCTACATCCTTATATCTGTGCACCTTTTGTATTGTGCACCAAAGGATCTTACACTGAGGTGCACATCAAGGAATATTGGTGGGTGTGAATCATCACTTTATTACTACATAGACCTATACTAGACTACTTGGGCATGGGCATGAATAGGGATCATTTGTGCACATTTTGATTGAGTCCTTGGGAATTCATAGGTTCACTACTTCTCTATAGGGTCTTGGTAAGTCTTGTGTTGACTGGGGGTGACTTATAAATTCAACACATCTGGCTACCTATATGAACGACTTACCTACTATGCAGGAATCTAGTGACCTTTGAAGTGATCCATAGGGTAAGGATTTGTTAAAGCTATAACCTACTTATCCTATTCTTAAATAAATAGAACTTAGTCCATCCCTCAACAAAGCAAAGGGAGAAGAACAAGAAATAGATGTGCAAAATGCACTTAGAAGAAAACTAAACTAAACTAAGACTATACAATGTGCCTATACGCACTTAGGGAAATGTAATGTGAACTAATATAATCTACTATATATCACCTAAAAACGTGGGGATTTATCCTCCTAGATAAAAAAAAAACCTCTTAAATCTTTTGTATTATGCATCACCCTGTTGTTGATATGTGATGGGTGGAGGTGAAAAAGTATCTATTTATTGTGAAGGAGACATGCTTTGGTTACTTCCTAAGAGTGCTCAAAGAAGGAAAATTCTTGGGTTCCCTTTCAATTAATGACTCCACGATACTATGTATAATCTTTCTTCTTGAATGGCTAATGTCTTTGAATTTGACCCAGTATCTCCCAAATTTATCAGTACCTAGCTATGCTCTTTATTTGGAATGGGCCTTTTGTAGTTTAGGATGCCTATGTATATTATTTGAAAATCTCATGAACTTAGTAGGCTATTAATTTGAGCCCATTATATCTTCTATGAACTTATTTATAAGGCACTCAAGATAATGGACCTAGAGCCCACTCAATATTGTAACCTTATCATCATCTTTATGTTTCTTACTAAGAGGCTGAGGCCAAAAGAGGCCTATGATGCCTTTGAGGGGCATACAATCATATGTAAGGTCATCAAAGAGTTGATAACCATCATTTAATATGTCTAATAGATTAGCACTTACCCCTAAGATGGTTGATCTAGTAGGTTTCCTTCTTCCTACCCCCTAACCTATCTAATAAAGGTGCACCCCTCAACCCTAGCTAGATCATAATCTACTTCTAGAGGAGCATAACCTTCACATAAGAGTTTTAACAAATCTTAAATCTCTTCGTCACTTATTAGCACATGCACATTAATTTCAAGATGATTAGGGTGCTCCTTTGAATCTCAAGGTAAGTCAGGCCATTTTAAGCTTGGATTTATCTTCAAAATCCTGATGACCTTAGAACCTATATTTAAAGAGAAATAAACAAATATTATCAGCATGTATAAATGGTAATAATAACTCATGATTAGATAGAGAGTTGATAAAGTTGATACTCTACCTATAGATGTCAGTCAGTCCAGGGGTCTATATGTAATGTGTGATTTTCTTGACAAATAAAAGTGTTATATTTGTTTGAATATTTGTCTCTATATTTTTAGTTTATTATTTAATGAGACCCAATGTAAGATATAGTGGTATTGTATTCACTTTGAATTTCTTATTGATTGAATCCATCTCAAACACCTATTTCCACACACATTCATACATATAGTGTTTTGTTTCACATAGAAATATTTGCATGAGTTAAATTTGGTGATTATAAGAGATAAATTATTTCATCTATGTCCTAATATAAGTTTTAGGTTGATCAAATAGTTCATATTCTTTATGAATGATCAATTTTAAACTCTCAGCTTCTTCATATAAGGTCAAACCCTAGCACAGGGGTTCTAATGAAAAAAAGCATGTAAGTTGAGATTTAACAAGTCAAATATTTTAAAACATTTAGGGAAGTTGATAGATATTTTTTATAAGATATTATAGGTGATTTCATTCTTAAACTAGCTCCATGGTTCCTTTTATAACCGATTGCATTTTGAGTTTTCTATAAATGACTATTGAGAATATCTTTAAGAAAAGAAAGTTTGATTGTTTGACATTGTTTCTTGGTCCAATTTTATTATCAAGTTTTTGTTAAAATTATGTGATCATTTGGATATTTATTAACCAATGAACCAAGTTATGTTTTCATTTTAAATGAGTTTAATCCTCCTCAAAAATGTAGATAGTCCTAGACATGGTCAAGAAGTCAAAAAGTGGTTTTTAGTGATCCATTAATCCAAATCGCTCAAAAATTGGTATACATGATTTAGAGTTCATTTTTTATATTATCCAATTGAAATAAATTTCCAAAGTGCCTTGAATAGGGTTTTTTTTTTCAAACTATGTTGATTTTACCCTATAGTTTTATGTTTTCTAGATAGTGAAGTATGAATGTACGTGTGATTTTAAAGTTTTGAAGGTTGTTGGGAGATTTAAAGGTTGGAACAAGTTTTTTATAACTAATTAAACCTATCTAATATGTTGATAATAGTCAAACAAGTCTATTTTGTAATTTGATTTATGAGAACAAATTTGAGCTAGAGACCTACAAAAAGGAGAGTTAAGCCAAGTAAGGTTTTTTTAATAAAAATTGGGAAACTAATGAATGTATTAGTTTCCATTCACTGAAGATATTATTTTAAAAATCAATTAATCCATATGGAAGTCTGAATATTTTTAGTAAGAAGCTAAAAGCTTGAATGGTTGTTTAAAGACCTAATAGTAAAAGAGTGTGCTAAAGAAAGTGGGTTTGTATTGGGAACTATGACGAAAGGGAAGATGACAAGTTGGAATGGAATAGTGGGTCCTGAAAAGTGTTCTTAGTATGTTTTGAATATTTTTAGATTGTTCTAGATAAGGAGGCTTACCTAAAAAGAGGGCCATAAGGATATAAAGGCCTAAAACAATAAAGAGGTCTAAAAGGTCAATAGAGGATTGAAAGTGGGTCCAATTGAAATGAGACAAGTATGATAAGAGATAAGACACCTATTTAAGGTATATTAAGGTAGAGTAAAATGCTTTTACACTAATTATGGCATCAGATCAAGGAAGGAGTTCTTGGAGAAGCAACTACATCAAAGAATCAAGTACACAATGATGTTTTATGAAAATAATGTTTTGGAGAAATTGTATGTTTGAAAATTATTTTGGTAAAGTGGTATGCAACAAAATCCATCCAAGTAAAGGTGAATTTAAGCTTGGTAATAAATAAAGGTTCTTAAAAACCTTGGAAGAGATTATTGGTGACAAGAAGAAGACCCTCCTAGACAAGATGGAGGCATAGATATCCTTAAAATTTACATGTTTTGATTTATTGTGCCTTATTCTCATTTTTAAATTTGGAAAAGGTATAAAATCTTGAATTTCAAATAAGATTACATACATCATAGTGAGGCTTGAAAGGTTTGTGATAGAGAAGTAGAAACCTTGAAGTGGAAAGTGAGAAAGGAGTGAGTGGCAAGAGAAATTCCAAAAACCATAGAGGCTTGAAGAAAAACTTAAGAGAGTTAGTAATAATATTAGAGAGGATATAAATAGTCCAAGTTGAAGGACTAGAGGATATCAAAAGATGAGGCAAAGAGGATAAATCCTAAGTGAGATATCAAAGCAAACATAATAGTCTTAATTCAGAGGGTGAGGTTGAGAAAAGAAGAGAGATAAATAGTGAGCACATGAATGTTCCATGGAAGATTAGGAAAAGAGTAAAGGAATCAATGGAAAATTAATTCCATAAAAGAGTGAAAAAGAAAGAGTTAATTAAAAAAGGATATGGTTGTTCTAAAAGAAAGAATTTAAAGGTTAAGCTTATTAATTGAAACTAAGAAAAAGATAGTCAACAATAAAGATGGAGAATGAGATAAAAGGTGAAGTGGCCTATAATTTTACCAATAGAAAAAATAAAGAGACAAAATAGAAGTAAAGAGAGAGTTGAGAAAACATGAGAACATTCAAAAGAAAGTGAGAGAGCAAGAAGAGGTAGTGAAAAAGGTCATACTGATAGAGGAAATGAATGTAGATGAAGAAGAGGTAATAGAAGCATTTTTGACTTATCTTTAAATAAAAGAGGAATGTGAAGCAAAAAATCAATTTTATGATACTTTGGAAAGCAATGAAAAAGAAGAGATCTTAGGAGGACAAGATCAATGGATAATAGAATCACAACTGCCAGAAATAAATGAGACAAAATTCTTGCAAGATTTTCATGTTAAAGCCACTTTTGAATAATTGGATATAGGTGTAGATCAGAAATTAGAGGAAAAGGAAGAAACAAAATGGCATAAGGAAGAAAAATTGATAAAGAGTGAGATATTTGTATAATTAATATTGGTTTTTTGTTCTTTATTTAGCCATGATTTTAGTATTTGGTTTAAATATGTGATGAAATACATAAAAAGAATTCTATTTTTATATTCAAATATGGAGATATGCAACTAATAATGGTAGGATAGGACCCAATTGGAGGTTCTTGAGTGAATAAGTATACAAAACAAGAAAAAAAGATGAAAAAAAAAGAAAAAGTCAAGAAAAAGTTGTGAAGAGTGGTGTAGTAAAGGATAAAAGGACAAATAGTTTACAGGAAGGAAATAAAAAGGAAAAAAGCACAAAAATAATCCCTTTTACAAAAAATCTTGGATATCATATACTTGGTAGTCATCTTGAGGACAAAGGATAGGTCTCAAGGACCTAGAGAACAAATTATTTTCTTTAACAAGTTAATTTATTGTGTATGTACAAGTTTAGAAAATAAAGGAGAGAAGAATATGAAGATAGAAGATGAAAATAGACATATTATATCTATGTTGAATAATGAATATGAAAAACCAATCATACAAGCCATTAAAATTCCAAAAAGATACAAACAACAACTAATGATGGTATATTTCATGAAAGGACTAGGAGCAGTTCAATTCTTGAAAGAAGATATGGAGATAGTAGAATTTATGGTTCAAGGTGAGAGCACCAAGGTCAAGATGAAAGGTTTAATCTTCAATTACAAATAAATTCTAAAACATCAAGATAAGAGAGATGAAGTAAAGAAGAAAGAGATTGACAAAAGGCATGTATAGCTTAACCATCATGTGGAGGATCAAAAGAAAGCATTCAAGAGTGGTAATATGATGCAGGAGAATCCTAAAAGCATGTTTAAATGGTATTGATTAAGTGGTGTCAATAATATTAAGAGATATAATAAGTCTCAATAAGCCTTTCTTGAGGCATTAGTAGCTTTCACTAGGTCTTATAGGTCATTTGAACATCTTTAGAGAGTTTCCCTCTAAAATTTAGTATTTAAAAATTCAAATGACTTTTTTATAAGTACATAAATAATAGTAATTTTCTATGACTCAAAACTAATGGTCTTAGGATGTATTTAGATTCTCATATAACCTTTATTCAGTCTAAATCTATGATAAATCCAAACAAGGCTAAATGAAACCAAAAGATAAAGCAAATGAAGTCATTTACTAAGCTTGGTACAATAGATAGAGGAGATATCAAGCTAAATAAGACATTTTAAGCTTGGATTTATCTTCAAAACCTTGATGACCTTAAAAAATATATTGTAAGAGCAACAAACAAAGATCATCAGCATGTATAAAAGGTCATAACAACTCATGATTGGATAGAGAGTTGAGAAAGTTGATACTCTGCCTATAGGTGGCATTCAGTCCAGGGGTCTATATATGTAAGGATTGATTTTATTGGAAAATAAAAGTGTTATACTTATTTGAATATTTTTATTTTTATTGTTATTGTATGCTTGATTGAGACCCAATGCAAGTTACAATTGTATTATACTCACTTTGAAGTTCTTGTTGCTTAAATACTTCGCAAGCCCTTGTTTCTACACAAAATAATACATACAGTGTTTTGTTTCACGTATAAATATTTACATGAGTTAAATTTGGAAATTGGAAGAGATAAATTATGTTTTCTATATCCTAATATAAGTTTTAGGTTGATCAAATGGTTCATATCCTTTATGAATGATCAATTTTAAGCTCTTGGCTTCTTCATACATAATTAAACCCTAGAATGAGGGTTCCAATGAAAAAGTCTTGTATGTTCATATTTAACATGTAAAATATTTATAAACTTTGAGGTAATTTTATAGATAGGTTTTATAAGGTATTCTAAGTGGTTTCATTCTTAAACTAGCTACGTGGTTCCTTTTATAATTGACAATGTTCTAAGTTTTCTATAGACGTCTGTTGAGAAGATATTTAAGAGAAGAAAGTTTAGTTGATTGAGGTTATTTATTAGTGAAATGTTATTATTATGTTTTTTAACATTGTGTGATAAATTTTAGATGTCTTAACCAATGAACTAATTTATTTTTTAATTTGAAATAAGTTTAATTCTCCAAAAATGTAGACAATCTTAGATAGGGTCAAGAAGTTAAAAAGTGGGTTTTAGTGATACAAATTGGTATACATGATTTATAGGTTATTTTTCATATGATCCAATTATAATAAAGTTCCTAATTTCCTTGAATATGGGTTTATTTGTAGACTAAGTTGATAGTACCATGTAGTTTTATGCTTTCTAGATAGTGAAGTAATAATTTAGGTGTGATTTTGAGGTTTTGAAGGTTATTTGGATATTTGAAGGTTGGAACACATTTTATATACCTAATTACACCTATCTGAGATGTTGAGAAGAATAAAATAAGTCTATTTTGTAATTTGACCTAACAGAGCAAATTTGGCCTAAAGACCTACAAAGAAGAGAGTTAAGCTAAGTAATGTTTTTTTTATAATATTAGAAAATCAATTAATGTATTGGTTTCCATTCACCTAAGAGAGTATTTTAAAACTCAATCCATATAGAAGTCTTAATATTGTTAGTAAGTGTATACACATAATATTTTTAACTTTTATTTGATTACTGACACTTGTATCTTGTAGGAACCTATCAAGTCTCAATCTATCTAAGTGCATGCCTTAAGGGGTGTACCAAGAAAGGGGTTGGAAGACCATTAGTTTTTCTTATGATTTTTATTCCTTTTTCCACTTACCATCTACACACTAGCCTCC
>JARHVA010004239.1:1337500-1345000 GCA_037957365.1 Torreya grandis | reverse complement strand
TATCCTTACACGCCATGACAATCCCTTGTATAACACCTTGGTCAAGGGGAGATTGGGGCTTGACAGGTTCATATTTAAAGGTAAGTATTCCTAACTTTATTCCTCTTTTGTAAGAGTAGATAGATAGTGTATTTGTATTCTTCTTTTCCATGTATTAGGATTTTGTATACATTGATGTGATTATATGTCTTATATACATGTTTAGTTTAGTTATTTATTTTTATTTTTTCTAACCCCCACTTTGTGCCACAAGTTTTGGTCAGCACTAGATTAGATTTACTTTTATTATTATTAGATTAGTGAAATATTAAATCATATAACTCTTTTAGTGTTGTTGTGTGATTGTGGTAGACTATAGGCTTTGGAACCCTACCTCACATGGTGTGTTGTGACAAGTTATCCCTTAATTAGGTATAGTAAATCCTCACATTGGTTATGCTCCCACTTACAAATTGTATGCCCCCAATTAGAAGTGTAGGTGTTCTCTATCTCATCCGATCTAGGATTTATTTATGGACATGATGCATTTCCAATTGCATAAATTTTGGTGAACCCGATGTGAATAAAAACCTTGTAGGATCTCTTTCACTTATTTCATTTATATTCATCATTATTTTCATCATATCTTTACTATGTTGGATCAACCCTATCAACCTAGTTATTTATCTTTGTGTAAGATTGTAGGATCATCCAACTAGAATGACCAACTTGACCCAATACACTTTTTAGTCTTCTAGTTCAACTGATTAAGTCGACCAAGTATACTTAGTGCATTCTCAATACTTTTTCAACAAGTTCATGCATAGATTGTTTAACCAGCTCGGCCTAGTTTGTAGGTTACTACCAATTTTTTCCAATGTCTCATATCAAAAATCTTCTCCTTTTCATCTCTAAACCATTTATGTCAATTTTTTTTCCTCTGTATCTTTATTTTTTTGTACTTTCCTTTCAATTTTTTAGTATTCAAAATTGCCTCTACACAGTCAAGTAGGTCAACCCTATGGACAAGTTTTGTGTTCTATGTTTTCTAAAATAACTAGGTCAACCTGACTGACCTAGTTCACTTTTAGAATTTACTTCCAAAATATAGGGTTGACCTTGTTGACCCTAGTCTATATGATTATCCATATATTTTCTCAAATATACCTTATTTCAAAGTTGGAATGAACCATATCTGTTAATCACATCTTTATTTTAAGTCACTTGCATGCTTAAAATAGTTCACATAGTCTAATTAGGGGATTTTCAATCAATCACTTAATTTCACTATTTATATTCTTTTTCACACATAGCCAAATTACATAAACATCAATAAACATTTAAACATTTGACTACCCAAGTCTACCTACTTGAATTTCATCACCAAGGGGGAAGTCAACTTGATTTTCTAGTCAAGTATAAAGCATAGTTAATGGTATATTTTGGCTAAGCACCCATTACCCTTATTGTTGCAATGTGTGAAGTGAGGGGGTATGCCTCAATACCAAGCCTGCATCATTTCCACTACAATCCCTTTCATCTTAAACTTACAAAAAACTATCCATAGATTTCTATCTAGTACCTTACTTATAGCCAATCTTCCTTTCACATTTAATATCATTCTTATTAATATAATCAACATTCTAGGTTGACCAATTATCTAGCTTTACTTTCAATTTGTTTGCTTTCTCTTTGATCAATGATGTGTACAAAATCTTGCATTAGCCAACATTAGTGCAAGATTTTACTTTGTGTACATCAATTGGATTGTGTTAGAAATATTGTCATTGATGTCAAATTAGCATTTAATGTTTAAAGGTATTTTTATTGTTTATATCTTTGCTAAAAATGTGTTAATATTAATGAATATATTTATGGTTGCATAAAGACAAAAGAGGGCCCATAAAGAATTTGAACAGTCATCACTAAGACAAAAGAAGAAAAGGACACATTTCTCCATGAAGGGTCACCTTGAGGAATCTGAAGAGTCATCACTAAAGACAAAAGAGGAAAAGGATGCATTTCTCCATGAAGGGTCACCTTGAGGAATTCAAAGAGTCACTAGGTAAAGACAAATAAATAACTCAAAGGGTCATACAAGGGTGAATGCCAAAGGTCATTTAGAAAGCTATAAAAGATTGCTTGGGAATCCATTTTATAATTATGGAAGTGAATGGTTTTATTTAGCTAGGAAGAGTAGAGGAAAGTAGAGAAAAGAGAAGAGATATTTTAGAGTACTATCATTTGTTGAGAAAAAACATTGAGATATAGTGGTATTTTATACACAAGAGGGGTTGGTGCTCCTGTGGGGTGACTACAAATATTTGAAATGGGTTGGTGATCATATGGGTTGGTTTTCACAAATATTTTCAAGGGGTTGGTGCTCCTGTGGGTTGGTGCTCACAAATCATTGTCGTGTTGGTGTCAGCAAAGGGGTTGGTGCTCTTACAAGTTGGTTCTTGTGAACATTGTAACTTGAGTCATGCTCATTTATATACTTGAGATTTTTATCCATGGTTTTTTCCATTTTTGGTTTCCACATAAAATTTACTCTCTCTCTCTCTCTCTCTCTCTCTCTCTCTCTCTCTCTCTCTCTCTCTCTCTCTCTCTCTCTCTCTCTCTCTCTCTCTCTCTCTCTCTCTCTCTCTCTCTCTCTCATGTAGTGCATGTTATTGCTTTTACTTTTATTTCATATCTTGAATGTATGATTAAGTGGTTAAAGCAAAAGGAATTTGATTAAGTAAAAGATAAAATCTCATGCTTAACAAATTATCCAAAATTAATTCAATTGAATATTTATTTCCATTTTAGTACTTACTACTTTCTTACATTACTTACAATTATCTTGCTTCATTTCATAGCTTGTTATCATCTTTCTTTTCTTTCTTGTCTACTATACTAGGTTGACCTTGTCAACATTATACCTTTTTTAGCCCTTGTACACTATGCTAGGTCAGCTTGGTTGAGCCTATACTATTTAAAACATCTTTTCCCCTATTTATCAATCATTTTCCACAATACTAGGTTGACCCTGTGGACCCTGTACTATTTTATAGTCCCTTATTTTTACTAGGTCTACCAAGTTGACCTAGTACTATTTCAATCACTTTCTAATTCTTTGATTTATTATCTTGCCTCTCCTTATTTCATCATGTACATTATATTTTGTGACAACACTAAATTTTTGTCAATAAACATGATGGAAATCACCAATCCTAATAGGGTATCCCATAGACAAATTAGGGCTCATTTCATGGATGCTAGTAATGTTCATATTGCAACTTGCACGATGAAATATGGGACCCCTCTTCATACCCTTTTGTATCAAAACCCTCCTCTTCTCTTAGAGGATAATATTGAGTCAAATTATAGTCATAAAATACTCTTTTTTACCATGAAATTCCCTCAACATAGAGGGAAGGATCCTTCCACCATCTATAACCTCATAATTAGCCATCAAGTTGAAGAACCTAATTCTCATACTCCCACTTTCTCAACTAGATTTGTGGGTACCAATTTTTTTTCTTCTCAACCTCTTCCTTTAATCTTTAATCTTTCTTATACCATGACATATTCTTCTTTAACCTCTTCTACCTCCATGCCTAGTATCTCAACTAACATGGCAGGATCTACATCTAGTGGGCCCCTCATAAGATACACTATTCTTAATCTATCCACTAATGCTTTTTTTTTCTACCCAAGGCAATCATGATTCTAGTTCTTCATCTTCTCAATAATTTACTAGTCCATCTTTTAATTCACAAGAAAATTTTGCCAATAGTGATTCAAATTCTCAGAGTTCCTCCCAAGTTCATATTAGCACTAATAGTGGTACCCAAGCCACTGACTCCAACACAAATTCCAATAATACTTATTCTCATAACACTAATCAAAATCATCAACTATTTTTTCATACTCTAAATCAAATGAACACAGTCCAAGTTCATAATATAAATGTAAAACCACCTTCTTAATCTTCAATCCAATCCTCAACTAATGACTTGGGGCACATATAAACAAAGTGTTCCTCCTCCTCCTCTTCGATATTCTCAAGGTAATATCATTCCTCAACCTCCATTATTCAAAAAAGTCATCAAAAATTTAAAAATTGAACCTCTTACCACCCAAATTGTTAACATTGACATTGGAGGTATAACACCTACAATTTCTTACAATGGATCAACCAATCCTAATCTTCACCTTAAGACATTTGTAAATCTTTACAAGGATTCGGTCAAGCTAAATACATTTTTTGCTACCAAAATCCTAGCCAAAAACCTCATGGGTGATACCTTGGATTGGTATAATCAACTTAGAACACTCTCTATCTCTAGTTTAGAGGACTTAGTAAATACTTTAGTATAATAATTTCAAACTAGTGATCTTCTAGAGAGCACTTTGGCCCATTTAATTAATTGCAAAAAAAATGAAAATGAAAATGCTCAAGATTTTGTCGAGAGATGGAAGACTTTGTCAAATAAATGTGAACATAACATGGTAGATGATAATCTCTTTCATGTCTTTACAAATGCTTTTTTTCCTAAATTATAATATCGAGTTCATACCCTTTCTCCATGTACCTTGGAGGAAGAAATCAATCAATCCAAAAGACAAGATTTAATCATGCATCAATTTAAGCCAACCTAATCTTTCATAGGCCCTCACCTACTAGTAAATAACAAAACCACAATATTACCAATGATTGTGTTACTAATTCTCTTGACACCATTTATAATGTTCAAGTTATCATTCCTACCTCTTCTTCAAAAACATCTCCTTCTCAACAATACACTAATCCTCATTTCTCAAGAAACAACATTATTGTCCATAAACCTTTATCTTTAGATAAATTTATTAAACATCTACCCATGATTCTTCCATGAGAGCTTGACCCTACTTGACCTATGAAATCATGGTATGTTCCTAATAAGTTTTGTTGGTTTCATGCTAGTTGGGGTCACTCTCATGAGAATTATAGAAAACTCCATAATTTAGCTATGGAATTTCTTCTTGGTCTAAATTTAGATCATGATTAAATTATTCAAAAGCATCAACAAGCTTATGAGAATGCTTTCAAAGACTACAAATCACATGATAAAACTCAAGCCTTAAATCAAGCAAATGTTAATTTAGATATATATAAAGACCCCTTGCCTAATCATAAACTAATCCAAGAAGGTCAATATAAGCCCATTTCTTCCACAAATAAAGTAGAAAGTCTTGTTGAAGCAAATGTTTATGTATTCAAAACCTATCTACACTCCTTCCCATAAGACATATGATGTTATCCAGGTTTCTTCTCCAACTCATTTAAATGAGTTGGGGTAAGAATATCTTATTTATTTTGATGATATAATTTATGATTCTCCCTTGGATGACACATCCCATACTATCTATGCTTCTCTTCCATCATCTTCTAATACTAATGACAATCCAATTTATACTAACACTTTTTCTAAACTTCAAGATCTATCTAAGACAACTACTTCTTTATCACCAAATGATTTACAACCTTCTTCTTAACATTCTCATTCTTATCACCAGAAATTTCAACACTCTTTGGATCCACCTTCCAAAGACCTTATTAATCATTACACACCTATATCTAGAAATATCCTTATGGGTTATGATGAGTGGGATCCCATTGTAGAACTCTCTAATCTTCCATCTTAGATACCTTTTCTTGAACTCATGAGGACATCTCCACATCACATAAAATACCTCATGAAACTTTTATTTGAGATGAATATCCCTTTCCCTCCTCTAGTAAGATAGAAGGCCACTTTATCTAGATCTAAGGATAGTATCTTACAATAATGTGAAGAGATGTATATTAACATTGATGAGACTACAAACACTTCTCTTTATTTATTATTTCCAATCACATTTATGATTCCAGATGAGATTCTACTTCATGTGAATGATCCTCCATTATTTATTAGCATCCAAATCAGTGATATCCAAGTAAAATGAGACTTGATCAATGAGGGTTCTAGAACCTATGTCACTTCCCTCATTTTTATTAAGACTCTTGGGTATTTCGAATGTAATCACAAATCTACACATAGCACCTATCAAGGATATGATTGAAGGTAAATACCTCCCTTAGGGTGTGTGTGGCTTCCAATTACCATCCCACCTATCACCATTCATGTGAAGCTAATGATCTTCAACTTTCCCCTTTCATATAACATATTTATTGGTAGGCCATGAAATCATCGTATGCAAGCTATTACATCTTCTTCTTGTCAATGCATAAAATTTTCTCATAATGGAGCCATTTACAAGATTCAAGGAGGCACTAACCCTTATAATTTTAAAAAATTCCAAGATCATGGTGTTTTCAATATTCCTACTCTTAAGCCTTTTCCTAGTGTTCCATTCCATGAGTCACACCATCTAAAATTTATGGTCAACTCAATCAGAGGTTAAAATGGGCATCCTGAGCTCATTGGTAACATTCCTCCCAACCTTTTAGACTCTGATGATGATGAGCATGATGAGATTAACTTAAAGATTAAAAATTATGATCCCTTGCCTCATCTCATCTCATAGTTTCTTTGTGATGACATTCATATAGTCTTAACTAAAACTAGGCACTTTATTCACCAAGCTTCCTCTGATGATAAGGTCATCATGACCTATGTCATCTATCTTCATACTCTAGATTATGATGATGGCTATTCATTAGATGATCCTTTTCTAGGTAGCCTTGTTTAGGCCCGTGATACCAAGATTGTTCATTACTGATCTTATTTTCTTGAGTATTTTAATGCATCTCATCATTCTCTTTCATTTATAGTTCTTGATTCTTGCATTTTTCCTCTTTATCATAGGGTAGAGATGGTGTTGACACTTTTATTTTTTGAGGAACCACTTAAGATCATGTTATGATCAAACCTTATCACTTTACCACACCTAGGGAAGTCCTCCTTAGACCTTATACAAATCCCACCCCTCCTTTAGTAGGGCCAACTATAGTTAAACTCATTCCTTTTTCTAATATAATTGAACTTGTTTCTACTCCTACTATTGATGAGTCTCTTCTTGCTTCTTATCCTAGTGCTTCTCCTATTGATCCTAGTTCCACTCCTTCCTCATCATCACCCTCCCTTGGTGATGTTTTGATTTCACTAACTAAGATGGCTCCTTTGCCAACCAAATAAGTTGATGAGTCCTCTTTACATTCTTCTACTCCTATTTCATGCCCTTATGTGAGTGCTTCTAAAACCACTCACAAGTGTATATATTAATTCTATGGGATAGATAATCACTCTTCCACCCATTGTCACAAGTTTTGACAATATCTCGATACCTTGCACCCTTTTTCCCCATGATTAACCAAAGCCATACCTCCATCAAAGGTACTTACTAAGTACATGCCTAAGTATGGTGAGGTATATTATCTATGGCACCTATGTGGCATGCATCACACCAATCATTGTCACAATCTATAATAACATATAAAAGATCATCTTATAACCATTCTTGGACTTTATACCATTCCCCCCATAGGTCATT
>JARHVA010004239.1:1322500-1332500 GCA_037957365.1 Torreya grandis | reverse complement strand
TGTCAGTAGTATGATTGGTCTCATAGAATTTTGCCCTCTAACCAGTAACTAAAATAGATCATGTATGAGATATACCTAGATGATAGATCCTATATCATATAGTACTCCCTCCTCTAGCACCATCCTACTCAAGACTACCATGAATAATGGTACCTTTTCATCTAACTTGTGATAGACCACCCACTATGTCATAAGGCCTATCACTAACTTTTAGAGGTTTGGAATCTATGATGTATACACATCATCCATACTAAATTTCCATCCTCTCAATATCATATCTAAGCCTATATCCCACATGGTTAAATATATCTTATCCTCTAAGCTATTTGGTATCCTTGTGGTCATCGATGCTCGTACTATGGGCAGCCTGAGGATGGCGTGGGCATCCTCTAGTGTGATGGCCACCTCTATCACATCCCCATCCACCTCCCATCTGAAGGTATTAATCAATAATTCTTAGTATCCAAAGAACATGACTAATAGGTCAACACTGAGGGGGATCCTACACATATTAACTATACCTCCTAGACCCATGACTACCAATCTAGCTCAATCTCCATCTAGAAATCTATGTAACAAATTGGTAACCAAGACACATCCACCAACCTCCAAAATCTTGGTTGTATCTATAACCAAGAAATAACAAAGGATGTATTAGTTCTTCCATGTCATATATAATCCCAATACATTTTTTTACATCATTTTTACAATTTTAATTAAAAAGAATGCTAAATGCTTTTACCTTCTTCATTTTATCCAATTTCTATCTTTTTGGTCCCTCTTATACTCATTTGATCATTTTAGGCCATTATATCCCTCTTTCGATCTTTTGCATGATTTTCCATGCTTATTTTGGTTCCTTAGTCAACCTAGTTTGACCTAAATTTCCTTATTTTAGTCATAGTTGACTTCAAATTCCAAGTCAACCCTCTTATCTTACCCTCCCTAGTAATGAGTTTTCATTATGGCCCTTATAGACTAGTTACTCACTCTATTCTAGCTCTTCAGCCTACAAATAACACTAGGTTGACCCATACCTACTAGGTCGACCATATGGATTCTACCCTATTTTATCCTACTAGGTTGACCTGGTCAACCTAGTGTATTGTGTGTGCCAACCTAGTACATTTTTCACAAAAAGTGCATTTCACTCATTTTATTCCTAAACCTTTCAAACCCATTTCCCATCTTCCTATTTTCTATCTTTAGAATCCAATTTTGCTCAATTTTGACATATATAAATGATTAAAATCAATTTTTATCAAAAATTCACTTAATTCAAATACAAATTTCAAAAACTGATTTGAGATCTGTAGTTACATACCTATTGTCACCTTTGGGTGTCCTCCCTATCTAGGATGTCATCCCCTCACCATCCTAAGCCTTGTTTGGTCTTAGATCTCTCTTTCCTTTCTTTAAAAATTCAAAATCCCAGATGAATTCTCTTTTTCCCTATTTAAAAACACTTTTTAGCAATTCAATACTTTCAATTATTTTTAGGTAGATTCCTTGTTTTGCCTCGGTCTTTGTTTCTATTCATCCATTTTGAAAAACATAAAATGAGTCAGAATCATGATGACATAGAGATTATTTTAAACTATCATATGTCTATCTTCCAATTTTTTTTATTTTTGGCTTTTTTTTGCACTAACTTCTACAGGTTTGCCTAGTGTAATCTACATTGGACACCTTCACATCTCTTATAGTCTAATTCTTTATCTACGACACTAAGGAAAGTTAAAGTTATGTGTTTTTCAATTCTATCCTTTCATTTATCTTATTTTTTTCTTATTTCACCATACTTAGCATCAATGTTGTGTGTTATCATGTTCTTTTCTTGAAGCACCATCCCATGTTGCACTTACGTGACATGTGATCAAATTTGAGTAGGGCATATGTATAAAAATAATATTTTTAATTTTTATTTGATTACTAAAACTTTGTATCTTGTAAGAACCTATTGAATATCAAACTCTCTGAGTGCATGCCTTAAGGGGTGCACCAAGAAAGGGGTGGGCAAACCAACAGTGTTTCATAAGATTATTGTTCCTTTTGCCACTTGCCATCTACACACTAGCCTCCTAAAACCATTGAACCCAAGCTTATTATTCTTACTTCTATGTATTCTTATCACTTGTTATGTTTTATCCTTTATTTCTTATCTTAGACCCTTTTGACATGTCAATTTTACTAGGTCAATTGTACAATTTAGGGACTTTTTCTCTCTCTTTTGGATTGTTGGCCTCTCAGTCAACCTATCACAAACCTAGTGAGTTAGATCCAATAATGTGTTAGGTTGATCAGGTCAACCTAGAATAGTCAACATGTATAAATAATTTTAGGGTAAGATACTACTATATATACAAGGTCATACCTTACCATATAATAAGAGAGAAGAATTAAGTGAAGTTTGAATAAACATCTTCCTATTGACCATTCTACTTGGGGAATAAAGATTTAGGGTTTAATACTCTATTTGGATCTTCTATCTCAAATTTTGGATAAGTATTTTGGATGCTTAAATAGGTTTTGTATCCAAGAGTTGATTTATCTTAGTTATCCTTACATACCACAATAATCTCTTGTAAATCACCTTGGCCAAGGGGGAGATTGAGGCTCGAAAGGTTCATCTTCAAAGGTAAGTATTCCTAACTTTATTCCTCCTTTGTAAGAGTAGATAGATAGTGAATTTGTATTATTCTCTTCCATGTATTAGGATTCCGTATACATTGATATGAGTATATGTATTCTATACATGTTTAGTTTAGTTCTTTATTTGTTTTATTTTTAACCCCCACTTTGTGCCACAAGCTTTAGTGAGCACTAGATTAGATTTAATTTTCTTGTTATTAGATTAGTGAAATATTAAATCATAGGAATCTTTTACGCTTGTCATGTGACTGTGTTAGACTGTAGGCTTTAGAACCCTACCTCACATGGTGTGTTGTGACAAGTGATCCCCTAATCGGGTCTAGCAATTGATCCCTTAACAATTGTATGCCCCCAATCTGAAGTGTAGGTGTGCTTTATCCCATCTGATCCAGGTTTGATTTATGGACATGATGCATTTTTGATTGCATATAGTAAGAACCTAAAAGCTTGAATGGTTGTTTAGAGACCTAATATTAAAAGAATGTGCTAAAGGAAGTGAGTTTGTATTCGGAACTATGCCAAAAGGGAAGATGAGAAATTGTAAGGGCATAATGGGTCCTCAAAAGTGTGCTTAGTATGTTTTGAAGGTTTTTATATTGGTATAGATAAGGAGGTTTACCTAAAAAGAGGGGTATAAGGAGATATAGGCCAAGAAAGGAGAAAGAGGTATAAAAGGTCAATAGAGGATTGAAAGTGGGTTTAATTGAAATGAGACAAGTATGATAAGAGATAAGACACCTATTGAAGGTATCTTAAGGTAGAGGTAAATGGTTTTATCCCATGTTCACTACTTTGCCAAATAGATATATATTGTAATCTAAGAATCCTTCACACATCTCCAGTCACCCCTTCCTAAATCTAGTCAATTCTATCCATGCCCCTCTCTAAGAGCCTTACACCCATCTCTAGCCTTGACTATTTTTCATATACAAATAACTAGCATGGATCTATATATATATAAATGGAATTTGGTTAAGGATTAAGGTTCATTCATTGGGCCCTATATATCAAATTAGCATGGGGAGCTATATAGAGAACTAAAATTTGACATGGGGCCCTATTTAGAGAATTGTCATTGTTGTTTAGGATTCAAGACCTATATATATATTTGGGATGGGGAGAGGGCATATGGAGAGGGTATGGGGTGACTGGATTTAGGAATAGGGAATTGAGCCATATATGTATATAGGTGATTTGGAATCAGGTGATTGGATTGGGCCATATCTATAAAGAGATATGGTTTTAGGCATTAGGGTTCATGACTAGATTATGGTTCCAGTATTGGATGACAATACTAGGACCCTTCATGATTGGATTCAAGGCCCCTCATGTATAGGGTATATGCCTCATGATTGGGATAGGATATTGGGCCATATATAAGCTTTGCAATGGCAATTGGAACTCATGACTAAGACAAGGCATTGGGGCTCATGATTGAGCATTGGAATTGGGACTCATGACTAGGTGTTAGGCCATATAGAATAGGGAACTAGGCATTAGGAAATTGGATTCAAGTTCATGGCACCTCATGGCTAGATTTAGGCATTTTACCATTTATATATTGGGCTAGGAATTGGAATTTAGGATCAAAGATCCCAGTAGGTAGAAGAAGCGGTTTCAACACCCATAGTTTTTGGGGTCCTTTCTTTAGTAGTTAAAGGAGTGGATTTGATTACTAAATATTGGAAGCAATAGAGTTTGGGTTCCTTGCAACAGAAGGAGACTTATTTTTATCATAAGAGTGAAGAAGAGCCTACATCTAAGGAGATCCTCACCATCAAGCAAACAAAATTCATTTTGAGTAAACCTTATAGTGGAAAGAAAATTAGAAGAGGAAGAAAGATAGAAGAAAAAAGGTTACATCAGCAAGCTATGAAATCCATTAATGAGGGCACTCAATCGACCATTGGAGAAATTCTTTCACACTGTAAATAGGGTGCTCACCCATCAAAGTTGATTTTCCATTCCTTAGTAGAGATGGCGATTTTCAGAATCACAATGTTTAATATTAGTAAGTTTAGAGTTTTTTTGTTTATTTTTCACTAGTTTTTTTTATTGTTTCTTTGTGGTTTAACATTAATCTAATCTTATTTCTTTTATGTTGACTTCATGTTCTTTTGGTCACTCGTAGAGGCAATGTTTGTTATTTTTTATTTTTTCTGACAAGTATGATCTGGGTTTAGCTTGAAAAGCAATTATCAAACAATTACATATATATATATATATATATATATATATATATATATATATATATATATATGTATGTATGTATGTATGTATGTATGTATAAGTTTCGAGGGAAGTCTAAGACAATCAGATTTACAAAACAAAAAAATAGATAAACTGAATCTGCCCACCATGAAATATCCATTTTTGATTTGAATAACTACGATTGAGACACTGACCACATCAACATTAATAATAATTGAGGCCTCCCCATGTCAACAAAAATATCTCACATCTTGGTTAGATAAATATTTATCTCATCATTAGTTTGATCGCCTCTTTTGTTGTTCAACCAGGGCAAGACCAATGCATCTTTTGGAGGAATCCGAGATGAATATCCACTATGGCAATATTAACTACCACTAGTACATTAGATATTTATTTCCATCTACTATAATGGATCATTCATAGACATTCTAGAGATAATCACCAAAATAATATGGTGGAGTTTGTCGAGTATTGAACAGAAACAAATTCCTAGAATTGTCAATGATCAAGAATTGTCAAACATAAGTGAGTTATAAAATTGGAGAGAGAAAAAACACACTTGTGGGTTGGCAAGACTCATAGGGTAGGAATATATGTAGTCTTAGGGTATAACAAAATCTATCTCTGACTCATATTATGCAACCTATAAACCCATTAAAATCAATGTATATAATTTATATGTTCTCTAAGAAAAATAATATTATACCAAAATAAAAAATGATAGATTGTTTAATAAGATGGTTCTAACATTATATAAGTAAGGTTATGGTGGATCTTATAGATGAGGTTGCCCATGAGATCTGTTCATCTCTACGAGTAGTGGGAGCAACTAGACACATGTTTATAATGTGTTATTTGAGAATTAACCTATTTCTGCATGACCATTATGATTTCAATATAGAGGTGTATGATCCACCTTGTTTTTTACTACACTTGCGTAGCCTTGCATGACCAACATCCATTTTAAGGATTGATTTTATATGTATTTGTGTGCATATATATATGTGTGTGTGTGTGTGTGTGTGTGTCTGTGTGTGTGTGTGTGTGTGTGTGTGTGTGTGTCTGTGTGTGTGTGTGTGTGTGTGTGTGTGTGTGTGTGTGTGTGTGTGTGTGTTAAGTTGTGGAGCTAAAAGCTTCACTGATATGCAAATGGTGGAGGTTGATGGGTTACATAGTAACTGACATCGGTCAGACCTTGCCAACATCGGTCAGGGGTAGACTGGAAGCTGCCGACATTGGTTATGTATCGGCTGACATCAGTCATCTCCAAATAGACAGAGACTAACATCGGTTGTCTGTGCATGTCCAAAACTGTTCTAATTTTAGACGAATAGTTAGTTTGCATGTAAAGACTAATTTTAATTTTGAGTCTGCATTTCTAATTATTGTTTGGTTTGGGATCTATTTAAGAGACCCATGGGGCTGTATTGTAATTAAAGGGAATAAAAACTTGGTTATTGAGTTGATTGTAATTAATTGAGAGAGAGAGAGAGAGAACTCTTGAGAGAGAAATATTGTACACCCAAGAGGTGTGGAAAGAGTGAGATTTCTTCATTGTATTCTGGAAGAGTTTAATGCAAGATTGGTTGTTTCTTGTATCTCCTATTATTTTTTGTTTCTGATTTCTAGTTACTTATAACTTCTAGTTCAATTCTGTGTTTAGTTGCTTATACAAAAGTAATCAATTGTACTCCAAGTTCGTAACAAGTGGTATCAGAGCTAGGATCACTAACAAGTGGTATCAGAGTGGGTTAGTGTTTGTTGATTACAGGTTCACTCTTAGGGGTTTCTGATTGAGTGGGAGTAAAGCAATGGCAGAAGAAAGTAAACTAAGAATGGATAAATTCAATGGCAAGAATTATCAATTATGGAGGATGTAGATAGAAGATTATCTGTATCAGAAAGATCTATATTTACCATTGGGTGGAGTTTCATGTAAGCCCATAGATATGCAAGATTAAGAATAGAATGTTCTTGATAGAAAGGCTCTTGGATCTATAAGGTTGAGCCTAGCATCTTTTGTGATTCCTAACTTATCACAGGCAAAGACAATGGTAGAGTTAATGGATACTCTGGCAAATTTATATGAAAACCCCTCAGCTTCGAAAAAGGTATATCTTATGAAGCAATTATTTAATTTGCAAATGCAGGAAGGTGGATCTGTATATAGTCATTTTAATGATTTCCATGAAATTGTAAATCAGTTAAATTTAGTTAAAATAGTTTTTGATGATAAAATTAAGGATCTTTCAATCTTATACTCTGTACCTGAAAGCTGGCACAGCTTGGTAATGGCAGTTAGTAATAATGCATTTGCTTCAAATATCTTGAAAGTTGATGACGTTGTTAGTGTAATCTTGAATGAAGAAATTCATAGGAAAAGCATAGGGGAAACATCAGGTAATGCTTTAAGTATTGAAAGTAGGGGAAGGCAAAGAGAGAAGGGCAAGCAAGGGAAATCAAGGTCAAAAATGGGAAGGAGATCCAAATCCAAAAATAGAAAAATAATCTGCTAGAATTGTGGAAAGAAAGGGCATGTAAAGAAAGATTGTTGGTTCAAGGATAACAAAGAAAATCAGCAAAAGGTAATAAGGAAGCAAATGTTGCAGGTATTGTTGCATAGGATGCTCTTATATTTTCTTTGGATAGTCAAGTAGAATCATGGGTTTAAAATTCTGGTGCTTCTTTCCATGCAACCCCAAATAGAGAATTTTTCAATGATTATGTCCATGGAGATTTTGGAAAAGTTTATTTAGGGGATGGTGAGCCTTGTCAAATTGTTGGCAAAGGAAAAGTGCAGCTGAAATTGCAGAATGGCAACACATGGGTGTTGAAAGATGTCATGCATGTACCCATCTTGAAGAGGAATCTAATTTCTACAAGAAAGTTGGGTGATGAGGGTTGCACAGTAACTCTCACAGCTGAATCTTAGAAAGTTTCCAAGGGTGCACTTGTATTAGCAAGAGGTAAGAGAGTAGGTACACTTTATCTTTCTACTTGTATTACTGATTATTCTCCTTCTGTTTTATCTACTTCAGATGTAGATGCAAAGTTGTGGCACTGTAGGCTTGGTCACATGAGTGAGAAGGGAATGAATGTTCTTAAGTCAAAAGGTAAGCTTTCAGATTTGAAAAGCATAGATCTAGATTTCTGTGAGCATTGTATTTTTGGGAAACAGAAGAAAGTGAGGTTTCTCAAAATTGGGTCAACAAAGAAGAAGCACAAGTTGGAGCTTGTTCACACAGACATGTGGGGACCAGCTCAGGTAGCTTCTATTAGAGGATCATAGTATTATGTTTCTTTCATTGATGATGTTACAAGAAAGGTATGGGTTTATTGCATAAAGAGGAAATATGGTGTTTTTGACACATTTAAGAAATGGAAAGCTTTGGTTGAGAATGAAACAGGTTTGAGATTGAAGTGCCTTAGATCTGACAATGGTGGTGAGTACTGTAGCAATAAATTCAATAGTTACTATTCTATGAGTAGAATACGTAGGGAAAGGATGGTTCCAAGGACACCTTAGGAAAATGGAGTTGCTGAAAGGATGAATAGAAGAATAATGGAGTGTGCACGGAGTATGAGGTTGCATGCTGGTTTGCCCTTAAAATTTTGGGTAGAAGCTATAGATACTATGGTTTACCTGATTAATAAAGAACCTTCTACTGCTCTAGATGGTGGAATTATAGAATAGGCTTGGACAGGTAAAAAGGTAGATCTTTCATTTCTCAGAGTTTTTGGTTCTGAAGCTTTTGTGCACATTGATAAAGAAAATAGAAAGAAGTTGGATGCTAAATCTATATGGTGCACTTTCATTGGTTATGGATTTGGAGATTTCGAATTCCGGTTGTGGAATTTAGAAACTAACAAAATTATTAGAAGTTGTGATGTAGTTTTCAATGAGAAGGTGATGTACAGTGATCAATTCAAGAGGCTAAATAATTTTGAGCAGGGAAATATTGATTTGGATGAGGTTATGATCCAAAATGAGCTCACAGGCAAAAATCATCACTCACAGGAAAACATAGAAACCGATGTCGATCAAGCAGGAACCGACGTTGGTCAGATAGAGACTGATGTCGGTCAGGTAGAACTGACATCGATCGGGTGAAGACCGAGAGATGACTGGGATCGGTCACTATCAAAACAAAATTTGGGCGGACAGTAAGCTGTGAATGAGTCTCAAATGCCCATAAGGATAATTGTAAGGGTAAGTAAACCTCCAATTCATTATTCCCCTTCTTTATACTATGTGTTTCTCACTGATGGTGGAGAACCAAAAAGTTTTGATGAGGCAATACAGGTAGAATCCAGGAAACAGTGGGAGCATGGCATGAATGAGGAAATTGATTCCTTGGAAGAAAACCAAATGTGGGATTTGGTTGAGTTACCAGCCTGAAAGAAAGCACTGAAAAACAAATGGGTATACAGGTTAAAGGAAGGAGAGAATGGACAAATGAGACATAAGGCCAAGTTGGTAGTAAAGGGATTTGCACAAAAACCAGGTATTGACTTTGGTGAAATTTTTTCTCCTGTAGTAAAGATGACTTCTATTTGGACTGTATTGTCTTTAGTTGTTATTGAGGATTTGCATCTTGAGCAGCTTGATGTTAAGACAGCGTTTCTTCATGGAGATTTGGATGAAGAGATATATATGGATCAGATGGAAGGTTTTGAGGTCAAAGGTAAGGACAAACTTGTGTGCAGGTTGAAAAAAAGCTTATATGGTCTTAAGCAAGCTCTAAGACAATGGTATTTGAGGTTTGACAGGTTTATGACAGAGCATGGCTTTAGTAAATGTCAATCTGACCATTGTGTTTATTTTATCAGACTGGATAATGGTATTTATATTATCCTGTTACTGTATGTAGATGATATGCTTGTTGCAGGTTCACACATGTAGGAAATTACTGAGCTAAAGGTAAAATTAGCTCACACATTTGCCATGAAAGATTTAGGAGCAGCAAAGAAAATCCTTGGCATGAATATTAAGAGAGACAAAAAAAATCACAGGTTGATTTTGTCTCAAGAGAATTATGTGAATAAGGTGTTGGAGAGGTTCTATATGCAGGATGCAAAACCAGTAAGCACACTTATGGCTGGATAGTTCAAGTTGAGCAAAGAACAGTGTCCT